>LBNU01030924.1:49869-86430 GCA_014162995.1 Artemisia annua | reverse complement strand
AGATAAGAGAGTTTTACGAATACGGTTTAGAGATAAGTTAGAGTTGTAATAGTCTGCATTCTACAAGCAGATTTAAGGTGTTAATATAATCAAAGTTTGGTTAATTCTTCTTAGCTTTGTTAAGTAATTCCGCATACTTTATAGAGTAATTCAGTATTTCATTGTTAGTAGATTAGGATTTATCCAAGGTTACTAAACTCTTAACAAGCTATATAATAGTTTGGTCAGAGTATAACGATCCAACACATGATATTAGAAAATTCAACATGATGTTTAGCTTTACATCTATGGGAGGAAATGTTGACAGGGATATCAACAAAGGTGGTGGCCCATTCATTTTCAGGATGTCTGGGCAAAATTACCATCTCCATGGAACTGTATTGCCTCGCGATGAAGAGATTCCAAAATTTGCACAGTTATACATAGTGGACACTGGTAACGAAATTTCAAACAGATATGTGGCACTAAGGTTATTTTAACAAATTGAAGCTAATATTCATTGTATGTATTGTTTCAATTAAATATTTTTGGATGGTTGTATAAAATAGTTCAAAGAACGAGGATTCGCCAAAAGCGATAAAAGAAATTGATCGTTCAATCGCCGTTCAAATTAAAGAAATACTAAATAGTTACAATACTTTAGTTAAAGATTATCGAGCAATAGGAGAACAAATCGACTCGAACAATGCTTCAACAGTGAAGATCATATTGATATCAAGAAAAGAAAGCGATGCAGACAAAAACAAAGAAAAATTAGGCAAAAACTATGATCTGCCAACAGCAAATGAAGTATGTGCGCATTGACGAAATATAGATGGGTCGACTGACAAAAGTGATATTATTGTCCAAGCAAAGAATGGTGAGTACGTGCGCATTGACGAAATGCACCGATTATACCTTCCAATGTAGTATCCTTTGTTATTCCCATATACTGAAGATGGGTATAGAGATGATATTTTTCTTAAAGGTTTTGAGGATAAAACCGAAGATGGTAAAAAGTATAGAGTTTCTATTATAGAATGGTTTGCATATAGATTACAACAGAGAGATACGGAGACTTCTTTAATATTAAATGGAAGAAGACTTTTCCAACAGTTTTTAGTGGATGCATTCATGATGGTAGAGAACGAGAGACTTAAATTTTACAGGTTTAACCAAAAGAAACTATGTATATCATCAGTGAGAGATTTAAATAAATGTGCGGATGAAGGAGTTGAAGATACTTCGAAATCTGGTCAACGTATAGTGCTACCTTCTTCATATGTAGGTGGAACCAGATATAAAATGCAAAATTATCTTGATGCAATGGCTCTTTGCAAAACATATGGTTATCCAGATATGTTTATTACATTTACATGCAACACAAAATGGCCAGAAATAAACAGGTTTATGCAAAAACATAAACTAAGTTCAGAAGACAGACCAGATGTTTTATCGAAGGTATTTAAGATAAAACTTGACATTCTTATATCAGAATTGTGGGAAAAACAAGTTCTTGGAAAAGTCAGTGCAGGTAAATGTTTTTTTTAATTATAACTTATAAATATTACTCCGTATTTAACTATTATTTACTGTTTGTTAAATAGCATACTAACTTTTTAATTACAGTTGTGTATACTATAGAATTCCAAAAACGAGGTCTCCCTCATGCACACATATGCATTTTTTTTGATAAAGAGTGTAAACTTCCAAATCCAGAAGATATAGACCGTGTAATTTCAGCAGAAATACCTGATTTGGATGAGGATCCAGAGCTATATAAATCGGTGACTGAAATAATGATGCACGGACCTTGTGGACCAGACAATAGAAGCTCCCCTAGCATGAAGAATAATGTATGCAGTAAGAAATTCCCGATGGATTTTACTGAACAGACGCGTATCAATGCTGAGGGTTATCCTATTTACAAACATTCTGATAATGGGCGAAAATGTGTCAAAAAAAATGTCGAGTTGGATAATAGGTGCAACCCCTTATTATATATTTGTTATTTTATCATAATTTTAATTAAAATATGGCAACATTGCAAGCATGTTTTCATGACAGATTTGTGGTTGGGTACAACCCAATATTGATGAAAATGTTTCAAGCTCATATGAACGTTGAATGGTGCAACCAATCAGGAGCAATCACGTATTTATTTAAATACATAAAAAAAGGCCAAGATAGAGTTCTCATGGCTATTGAAAAAAAAAAGAAGGCGAAAAAAAAAGACCCGAAGGCTAAAAACAAGGAGGAGATTGTAGAGCATTACAATTGTCGTTATATATCTGCATGTGAATCAGCTTGGAGACTTTTTAAATTCAACATTCATTTCCAATATCCAAATGTAGAGCGTTTATCGTTCCATTTACCTGATCAAGAACCAATTATAATTGAAGGTGGTGCTAATGTCGATGATATTTTGTCGAAGCCTTCTATAGGGTATTCACAATTCTTGGAATGGATGGAAACAAACAAGATTGACAAAGAAGCCAGGAAGTATACGTACGTTGAATTTCCAAAACATTACGTTTGGAATAAAGCCGACAGGAAATGGACAAAAAGGAAGAGAGGTTCAGCAATAGGAAGAATTACATATGTCCCAAGAATGTTGGGAGAAGTTTTCTACCTTAGAATATTGCTTAATGTTGTAAAAGGTGCCATGGAATTCGATCATATCAAAACGCATGATGATATTGTTTACAACACTTTCCAAGATGCATGTTATGCGAGGGGATTACTTCAAGATGATAAAGAGTACATTGAGTCGATAAAAAAAACCGGTAGGATTGGCAATGCAGAAGACTGCAGAGTATTGTTTGTAATGCTTATTGTACATAAAACGATAGAGAGCCCAGCCAAAGTTTCGGATGAAACTTGGGTTGAACTATCAGAAGATATACAAACTATGCGAAGAGCTGAACTCAATATACCAGGTTAGTCTTATGATAATTTTTTTTTATTACATGTAATTTGGTTAATGAAATTTAACATTATTTGCTTATTTTTTAAGTACAGATCATGTTATTTCTGATGAAGAGAGAAAAAAAAATTGCGCTTTGTTACTAATAAATGAAATGTTGTTAACAAGAGGGGTGAAACTAGAAGAAATTCCTTACATGCCACGTCCTGATTTAACGAACAAAGACAATTGGACAAATATATTGATACAAGAAGAACTAAACATAGACAAAGAACTTCTTGTGAAGGAACATACGTCATTAATGTCATCAATGACAAATGAACAACGTGGAATTTATGATACAGTTATAAAAGCGATAGATAGTGGCAAAGGCGGTGCTTTTTTTTTATGGTTATGGAGGGACAGGGAAAGCATTTATGTGGAATGCATTATCCGCATGAATTAGATCAAGAGGGGACATTGTAATTAATGTCGCATCCAGCGGTATTACTGCTCTATTGCTTCCAAGAGGTAGAACTGCTCATTCTAGGTTCAAAATCCCAATCAATCTAAGAGAGCAATCTTTTTGCAACATCACCCCCGAAAGCCAGCTTGGTGCATTATTAAGAAAAACTAAGTTGATCATTTGGGATGAAGCACTAATGACACATAAACATGCTTTCGAAGCTCTTGATAGAAGTTTAAGGGATATCGTAACCGGCGAAAACGAAAAAAAAAACNGAGGAGATTGTAGAGCATTACAATTGTCGTTAGATATCTGCATGTGAATCAGCTTGGAGACTTTTTAAATTCAACATTCATTTCCAATATCCAAATGTAGAGCGTTTATCATTCCATTTACCTGATCAACAACCAGTTATAATTGAAGGTGGTGCTGATGTCGATGATATTTTGTCGAAGCCTTCTATAGGGTATTCACAATTCTTGGAATGGATGGAAACAAACAAGATTGACAAAGAAGCCAGGAAGTATACGTACGTTGAATTTCCAAAACATTACGTTTGGAATAAAGCTGACAAGAAATGGACAAAAAGGAAGAGAGGTTCAGCAATAGGAAGAATTACATATGTCCCAAGAATGTTGGGAGAAGTTTTCTACCTTAGAATATTGCTTAATGTTGTAAAAGGTTCCATGGAATTTGATCATATCAAAACGCATGATGATATTGTTTACAACACTTTCCAAGATGCATGTTATGCGAGGGGATTACTTCAAGATGATAAAGAGTACATTGAGTCGATAAAAGAAACCGGTAGGATTGGCAATGCAGAAGACTGCAGAGTATTGTTTGTAATGCTTATTGTACATAAAACGGTAGAGAGCCCAGCCAAAGTTTGGGATGAAACTTGGGTTGAACTATCAGAAGATATACAAACTATGCGAAGAGCTGAACTCAATATACTAGGTTAGTCTTATGATAATATTTTTTTATTACATGTAATTTGGTTAATGAAATTTAACATTGTTTGCTTATTTTTTAAGTACAGATCATGTTATTTCTGATGAAGAGAAAAAAAACTGCGCTTTGTTACTAATAAATGAAATGTTGTTAACAAGAGGGGTGAAACTAGAAGAAATTCCTTACATGCCACGTCCTGATTTAACGAACAAAGACGATTGGACAAATATATTGATACAAGAAGAACTAAACATAGACAAAGAACTTCTTGTGAAGGAACATACGTCATTAATGTCATCAATGACAAATGAACAACGTGGAGTTTATGATACAGTTATAAAAGCGATAGATAGTGGCAAAGGCGGTGCTTTTTTTTATGGTTATGGAGGGACAGGGAAAACATTTATGTGGAATGCATTATCCGCAGGAATTAGATCAAGAGGGGACATTGTAATTAATGTCCATCCAGCGGTATCGCTGCTCTATTGCTTCCAAGAGGTAGAACTGCTCATTCTAGGTTCAAAATCCCAATCAATCTAAGAGAGCAACCTTTTTGCAACATCACCCCCGAAAGCCAGCTTGGTGCATTATTAAGAAAAGCTAAGTTGATCATTTGGGATGAAGCACTAATGACACATAAACATGCTTTCGAAGCTCTTGATAGAAGTTTAAGGGATATCGTAACCGGCGAAAATGAAAAAAAACCTTTTGGAGGCAAAACCATATTGTTCGGTGGTGATTTTCGACAAGTTCTGCCTGTAATTCAAAAAGGAACAAGAGAAGAAATAGTCAATGCTTCTATAAATCATTCATCCATTTGGGAGTTTTGTCAGGTTCTAGAATTAACCACCAACATGTGATTGAAATCGGCAAATGAAAACGATTCAAAAGAAATGAAGGAATTTGCTGATTGGTTATTAAACATTGGAGAAGGAAAAGTAGGAGCAGAAAATAATGGAGAAGTTGAAATAGAATTTCCCTCCGATGTGCTGATTAACTTTGAAGGTGACTCTCTTGAAGCAATGATATCAGCCATATATCCGACAATCGAAAAAGACATGGAAAAACCGGGATATTTTGAAAATAAAGCTATACTGGTTCCAACAAATGAAGAGGTTGATATGATTAATGACCATCTGCTTAAAAAATTAAAGAGACCAGAAAAAACTTATCTAAGCGTAGACACAATTTGTGAAACATAGATAGACGCCAACTTTGATGAGTCGATATATTCACCTGAACTTTTGAATGCTTACAACATATCAGGTTTACCGAATCACAAGATCACTCTCAAAGTAGGTGTGCCCGTCATGCTGCTTAGGAACATTGATCAGCAAAGAGGGTTGTGTAACGGAACACGTTTGGTGATTACAAGATTAGCGGATCATGTCATCGAAGCAAAAATCATAACCGGAACACATGCAGGGAAGATAACATATTTACCGCGAAAGCAGCTAATGCCTTCAGATAAGCGAGTTCCTTTCAAATTTAACAGAAAGACGGTTTCCAATTGCTGTATGCTTTGCAATGACTATAAATAAAAGTCAAGGTCAGTCATTGGCAGAGGTAGGGCTGTATTTACGGAAACCTGTATTCACTCATGGGCAACTATACGTGGCAATTTCAAGAGTTACAACTAAGAAGGGGCTAAAAGTACTCATATGTGATAAAGATGGAAAAGCTTCAAACAGAACAACAAATGTTGTTTACAAAGTGGTCTTGGAAAAAGTTTTCAGCTGAAAAAATAATGTATCTACTCATATCAGTATCGAGAGTATCGTAAATGTACAATTTTTATATGAGTTTGTTAATTTACTTATTATTATTATTATTATTATTATTATTATTATTATTATTATTATTATTATTATTATTATTATTATTATTATTGTTATTATTTATTTATTTATTTTTTGTATAAAAAAATGGATTAAAAAATATATATATGAAAAACCGGGTGTGTTAATCTTCTTTGGCTTATTTGGGCCTATCAGAAACCCTAACCATAACCTATATGTACTTGCCCAATGCGTCTGCTAATCATTCATTAATCTTTTTAATAAGGGTTAACACGTTCCTATTAAACAACGGATTTTGTTATTTACATTAACCATTATAATGACAAGTTATAATTGTGTATTGTTAAAACAGTTGACTCTCACGAATGAAACACAAAACATTTGTGTTAAGATTGATAGGATGTGGAAGGAACGTGCTTTTAGAAAACGAAGTTGGTTTGAAAACTTGGAATTTATACTGATTGACGAGGAGGTATGTTTTTTGTTAAACAATGTTAATTTTTTCTTTAAACAGTTCTAATTAATTTGCACGTGTATTTGTTGTTCTGTTGCATCTATAAACAGGGTCACAGAATACATGCGTCTGTAGCGAGTGAATTTATAAATAGTTTTGGAAAAATACTTATTGAATCCAATTACGTATATATATCCAATTTTGATGTGCATGAGTATAAATGTAAAACTAAGTACACGAATCATATGTACAAAATTGATTTTAACAAAAACACCAGAGTGAAGGAATGTAGCAGTTTTGAAGTTGGTTATAATCGTTTCCATTTTGTTGAATTCGATAAGCTACTAAACCACCATGTGGAAGATAAGACCTGCATTAGTAAGTTTTGCAGTATGCATTTTTTATTTCCAACTTATATTAGATCCTCCTTAATTGTTTTATTTTACAAAACATATTTTCTACTTTATGTAGACTTGATAGGGTTTTTATCCGGATGTTATGATATTGAAGACACGGAAATCAATGGACATCCCAAGATGAAATTGGATTGCAACATTATGGATTTAAAGTATGTTGTTCATATCCAAACAATTATTTTCATACAACTTTAAATTGTAAAAACGACTAATATTTTAGTTGGGTTGTTTCTACAGTCGTAATCGTTTGTATTGCACTTTATACGGAGAGCATGCGTGGCAATTAGGTAAATATGTTGTTGATGATGATAACTATAACAATACAAGCAACATCATAATTTTTCAATATGCCCGGTGTAAAATTTGGAGCGGTGATGATTATCTAATGTTAACACATAAGCCAAAATTTTGCGCACACATGATTATCTGATTCAATACTTTTTTTTGGTGGTTTTACATATAATATAAGCATTCATAATTGTTATCATGCCACCCGTTTATTCATAAACTCAAAGTTTCCCGAAATTGAAGAATTCAAACACAAGTATGTGAAACATATGTCAAACATGCTTAACCGTAACATATTTATTATTTTTCATGCTACAAGTACTGAATATTGTTTTTTTTTTTACAAAGACTGCTGATTGAAGATGATGAAGACAGAATATCTTTACGAATATCTCTAAGCAAAGTAAAGAAGAACAAATGTTACACTGGTGATTTCGTGGACAGGCTTCCCAAAATATCTATATAAGATGTTCTTGATTTACATAAGGTTATTATCCTACATTATTTTTCTAAATACAACTAATAATTTTAAAAAATATTGACTGACATACATTTATTCCTTCTTTTATTTGACAGAAGTGCCATGTTGTAGTTTTGGCATCTATTGTATCCTTTGATACTCACATATCAGGGTTTTATATGAGTTGCTCTGATTGTAACAGGAAAGTTACTAATATGAATAATGTGATTGGTGTTGCCCCAAATACTGCAGATTTCATCACAATAAATAACAATTTGTGGTGCAAGATTTGCAAAGTTAATCCAAAAATTGTTTTGCCGAGGTACTCTGTTACTATTTTACTAATTCTTTATTAAATTTTTAATTATGTAAATTCATGAAACACTAGCATTTGAATACAATATTGTAGGTTCAGGTTACATGCAAGAGTTGCCGATGTTAGTGGGCGTACTGCCTTCATAATGTTTGACAGAGAGGTGTCCAGACTTATAAACATGAATGCTCAGCAGCTGTTAGAAATACAAAAACATGTATGCAAATAATTTACAGTGTTTCAATACTACTAAACATTTACTTTTGTAATCACTGACAGTATTATGTTTACACAGATCGCTGTCATCAACACTTTCCCACAAATTTTTGGAAAGTTTGTGGGTAGGAAGTTTGCTTTTAAAGTTGAAATTCCTGATTATAATATCGAGGGGGTAGATACACGTACAATGTTCTTAAAATGATGGATGATCATCAAGTTGTACCTGAGCTTCATAAAAGTAATAAGGTATACGTATCAAAAAAATATGGTGAAAATTTTTTAACAATTATTTATATATATTTTTTTGAACATTAGCCTTATTTTTAGAACATGTGTTTATTCAGATTCATGCCGAGGATGAACACGCTGAATCAGTTGAGGAGGAGCAGGTTGAACCTACATCATTAACTGGTAGTAAGCGTAAGACCAAAATACTCCCGAAGCAAGGTGGAAAAAAAACTGCAAAGACGGACCAAGATTATAATTAAGTTTGAGTTTCAGACAATTTTACTAAGATTTTATTTATTTATGTTTTTCGTTCTGTATAACAATTACATTTGCATTGTAATTTGTTTCTAATAGTATGGATCTGTTTGGGAACGTTTAAGTTGCGGATCTAGGCCTTATGAAACTCATGATTAATGATTTTTTGTTTCCATTCCATCTATTGTTTTGGGACAACGTTTTATATTAACTATATTATGTTTTATTTTAATGAGAATTATAGTTGAATTTATTACTACACGATATAAATTTTATATATTTAAATCTATTTGAAAAAAAAAACATACTACAGTATTCAAGAAATTGCAAATGGACACTTGAAAATGATCATTATTTTGAATTTTTATGTATTTTTATCACTTAGTTTGTGATATAACAGTATTAGAACGAATTTATATACTTTTCTGATAACAATGTGTGAAGAAATTCTAATAAGGTTGTTTGTAGGGTAATAGTAGTAGGGTTAAAAAGTCAGGGTTGCACCATGTTAATTATTTGAAGAAGTATATGTGTTTCCTATGAAGTATTTGATATAATGAAGTATTTAAACTCTATAATTATTATATAAACTATGAGAACTCACTTAACTTATCCAAGTTTACCATTTAACTTGGAATTGGTAAAAATACATAAATGATTAGACAACTCAATGGGAAGTCATACCTAACATAGTGTATTAGATGTGGAGGCCCAAATGTGCATCACATGATTTTTGTATTATTTATGATATGGACATGTGAAATATAGGCTAAGGCCCAATGTTACATAAGAGTAACACGTGTCCACAACTGTTAGACACATTACCAATAACATTTTTATATTAATATTTTCGTTTCTAATATTTCCATACTGATTAATACGTTTCTGATACATTAAATATACACTTTCTGATAAACATATTATGAGTTTCTGATACACTAAACATGCACTTTGTGATGAACATGTATTTCTAATGCACGTATTGTAAGCTTTCTGATAACATATTATGAGTTTATTAGAAAATCATCACAATCATTTATTAATCTACAACTTTAAAATATCATCAACATTCACAATTTCTTCTTACAACTAACTCTACAACAAAGTAACGCTCCTCTTCTAAATCATTGGGTTCTGTCATGCACCCAAGCCTCTTAACAAAAGCAATCTTTTCGTACATGCCAGCATCTCGAAATGTAGGATCAGTTTTTGGGAGTTATTAAAACTGATTCTACAACAAAATAGAAAAAAAATTATTCTTTGTGTAAATGTATTCAGCCAAGTTGCTTGAGGAACAGGAATTTCACAATTCAATGAACAACTCCCGATTAAGCATATTAACAAGAATTGCAGACAAAATACCTATGAGAGCAGACAAATCAGATGATCAAAATGGCCAAGTCAATATTGGGTAATTGACTAAATCAAAAGCAGAATTAACACCATTTTGTACAATGTCCTCATTATCTTTTTTACAATATACTTTTCTAATACCCATATGTGTGTCTTTTCTGATTTGAATTATAGTGGGACTGAGGTATTTAAATAAAAAAATTTGTTAGTTGGTGGAGAGAAGTAAATGACTATTTTAAGTGAACTTATTTGATTAAACAAACCCTTCACGAAGGCCCAAATGATGATCTTACAGCCCATAAAGAAACATCATGAGCCCGATTTACAAACACCGATTTTTCAAACAGCACACTAATAAAAAGCATTTTAGTGACCCCGATATATTTGTAGTAAATGGACAAATATGAAATGAAAAAATTTAAAAACGATAATTATCTTAACGATATCTTTTCTATATTTAAATTTAAACTATATCTATATAAACACAAATAGTTATCAACCCTAATTCATTAATACGTGCCGTGCTTTAAAGTGTAACAGGTTTACTCAATATAGGTTTTAACAATATATATTGTTATGATTCTTATACTTTTAGTTAATTATATATCTTAAACTGTGTTTACATTAATATTTTATCGATGTCATGCAGACACATTACTTTTGTAATTGGAGTTCACTATGGGAATCACCGAAAAAAATAATGAAGATGGAGTGACATACAAAAAAGAAACTGTCAATGATTGTGATTTGAAAGTTAATGATAAAAACAAAATGTATAATTATGATGTTGTTAATTTTGAACTAAAACCTGTTAAAGATTTGAGGCAGAATGATCGATGTTTTCCAAATGATCCTTCGTTTTTTTTTGTTACCATTCGACATGTTATGGGTATTGTCAATTTGAATGCATAAGCGATGAATGTATTTGCTTAATAAACGCTTGCAACAGTTCTTCTGAAGAAGAGGTATAAATACATGTTTTGAATTTCGTTATAATTATATTTATGTCTTTAAAAACAAAATCCATTAGTTTTATCTTCAAAATTTTTCCTTTTTCAGGCTCGAGCGAAATGGGAAAAAAACTACCAAAACATATGGAACTTAAGGCCTGTTGATTCTGATAGGAAGGATGTTAAAAGGGAAAAATTTGAATCTGATAAAGGAGAGGGTGCGGACAAAAAAGATATTGGTCGTTTTGCTGATGCATCTATTGTTGATGTTGAGGAAAAAGAAACGAAAAAACGAAAACATCCATACGATGAGCCTATTGATGAAATGGATCCATATTTACTTAGAAGTATAGTGGAGGAGTGCAATCATTGTGAGTTCTCTTATTGTTCACCTCCCACACCATAATTATGTTCTTTTTGGTTTCGTTCGATCTATTTTTTTTTTGGGACAATGTTTTATGTTAATTATATTATGTTTTATCTTAAGGAGAATTATATTTGGATGTATTATTGCACAATATTTGCCTCTATATTTTTATCAAGTTCTTTAAATTATATCCTATTTCATAACAATATTACAATGAAATTGTATAATTGTTTTATGTTTATGTATTATATTAATCTTTAATGTGTCATACATCAAAATCAATACAACAGCGTATTTTTAAACAAATAACTAATATACAAAAAGTTTTACCGAAGACCTGTGACATATTTTTAAACCTAAAGCTAATCTAACAAAAAGTAAACTGTTAGGAATCATCCTAACACGTAAATGGAACGACATTTATGGGATTACATTAGTTATCCTACTTAGCCAAAACACAAGGACTAGTTACATAATATTCCAATAGTTGTTATGTGTTAGGCTATATAAGCCCTCCTAGACTTCACTAGGAGGGTGAGACTAGTGTGTGTAACTTATCATTTTCTTTCATTCAATAAAACACCTAGTATTTCCCTTCTCTCTCTACTTTCTCTCACTAACAATGGAGGTCATCTTCTTCCATCTAAACCGACCTCCCGAATCCATAAATCAACATAAACTACGATCCTAACAGTGGCATCGGAGCCAAGGTTTTTTTGTTTGTTGATTTGTGATGATTTCTTGTCAAAACGCATCTTTAAAACTGTTTGTATCATGCCTTTCACTGTTTGTACTATTTTTTTGGGTTTATAACAGTTTTAAATGGTCATTTATGGTACAAAAGATGTCCTTGTTGGGCTATTATGAATCTGGTAACAGTTTCTTGTGCAAAACTGATGGAATACGTCTTTTATGACTTTTTGTGCCATCCCATTGAAAATTTTTGTGGTCAAAAATTGGTCAGAAGTGGGTTTGAATATTGGTCCGACGATGTTGCTTACAAAGGTCGAATCTGTGGTCATAAAGTCATCGGAAACTGCTTAAAGGATCGTCGGAATCTGGTCGGAATTTCTTGTATAAGAAATTTTCGAGATGTACTTGTTATCGAGAAAAATACTTGTTATCGAGAACAATAAACCCTAAATTGTCGAAATCTTATTCTCGATAACTAAAGTTCTCGATAACTTGAATCATGTTCTCGATAATTGTCACACCTCGCCAAGGCGGAAACACGAGGATGTAACATCATGGATATCATCACAACACAGGTGTCTAAATAGAGAAACACTACAAGCACAAAAGTAGAGCATAGTATAGACACAGAGTGTCATAACAATACCCGTACAAATCAACAACATAATCTTCAAACATCAAAGATAACCACTTCCAATGCAACTAAGGTCTCTTCTAAACGCTTCCATCTATCTTATCCTTAGAATGCTCACCTGAAAATGATGCTTAAAACGTCAACATAATGTTGGTGAGATTCATAGGTTTAAGACACATAACACACGTTCACCAGTTCACTGTGATTATAAAAAAAANCGTCGGAATCTGGTCGGAATTTCTTGTATAAGAAATTTTCGAGATGTACTTGTTATCGAGAAAAATACTTGTTATCGAGAACAATAAACCCTAAATTGTCGAAATCTTATTCTCGATAACTAAAGTTCTCGATAACTTGAATCATGTTCTCGATAATTAAAAGATTTCGATAACCTGAACCATATTCTCGATAAGCAAATGTTTTCGAAAACAAAAAGAATGAAGATGAGGACTGAAGACCAACAAAACCAAATACCCAGACTCGACTTCAGGTCTCCAACCATCATCAGTCAAAGTTAGTTAACCGAATCATGAGGAAATATTACACGAGACTGACCGATGTACAAACACAACAACCACAGCCAATCCAAGACATCCGTTAATCAAAATTTATCCTAAACTAGACACAACCAAACCCTCCCATCACTCCTCAACACTCATTCAAACAAGACTCGGACAGAAAGTGAAATATGAACATGATCTCAGCTCATTATTTCGTGGTGTAGACAGAAACATCAAGACCGTTCAAAATCAACACACGAAATTAAATCATCATTGACCAATTTTTGAAGCATAGCTTCTCTTTTATATCCGAAAGTATATAAGAAAAAGACAATAACATTATGTTATCATCTCTCTTTCTTTCGGCTTGAACAAGAAACACAACAACACGATAGCAATCGTGTAGAACCTTACCCGAGACCCATCCTAGGATCTTGAAGCCGTAGAAGATAGTCAAATGGTTCATTTGTTTGAGTTTCTGCGTATGTGTTCTTAGCCGTGAGTTTAAAACAAGAAAAGATGTGGTCTTTTGTTGTGTTGAAGGTGAATCTGTGATGGAGAGTTCTTGATTTGATCAATTGATATGGAGGTGGTGAGAGGATGGAATGAGTGATGGGGGCGGATTTTTGATGTGTGGGTACTTTGGCTGCACATATTATGATTAGGGTTAAGGAAATGTGAAATATTATGGTAGTTTGTATTATAACTGATATTGGAGTGGATCGGGTATTACTTGCAGTCTTGGGCCCAGGTTACACTTCATATTGGATTTGGACTGTGATGGATTTGATCTGGCCTGTTTATACTAGATCCGTACATTGCATATTATTTGGGCTGAAATCTTTAGTAACTGAATGTATTGGATACTAGGATTGGTGCTGAAAATTTTGATTATACAAAATGTATTTTTATACATTATGTTAACTTTGGTATTATATTTGGCGTAAGGAATGGTATTTTGGTTTGTTACAAATTTCACGAGGATACAATTTTGACAAGATCGGGAAACCATTATCAGATTCATTAAAACCGTCAAAAGGCTAGTTCATGGACATTTAACCGCAAGATGTGACTATGGGGCTTATTCACTATTATTTATTTGGGGTTGAAGTGAAATTTCACGGGCGCGTGTACTTAGTATCTCAAGATATCGGGGTTGGTTGGTTGAAGATTCTTCGAGATCCTTGTTTGAGCTTTTAACCTTTACAATGACGGAGACTTGGATATCTAGTTATTTTGTGATTCTTCCTCTCTATTACCACAAATAACTATCACTTTAAGGAGTTACGTTGTAGTGCTCAGTGTCACACGCTGTTGTGGATAATCAAGAGGTGATGTACTTAGGGATTCGATGGGGTGCGAACTCTCTACACCACTCTTAGTCATACATTAGTGCAAGATTAAGTCACAAGTTCGGGCTATTTTACTTCGTTCTCAAATTCATAATATTGGGTTTTTCTCCATCAGTAGTCACTACAAAGAGCCGTCAGAACGATAATGGGGTCAGTAAAGAGTTAGTTGAGAGGAGTATAAAAGAGTAGAGATGTTTATCAGCAGTTGATTCTCATGGGGCTAGTTATGGCACTACACACTTGTTTGGTTAATTGGACATATGGGGTTACGCTGCCTCCGATTCTCATCGTTAACATAGTGTGTATGCTTCCGATTTCAAAGAAGGCATCGTGGGGGAAGATAGAGTGGGTATTCTTTGTTCTTCTTTGGCTTTTGATGATTTCTTTGCGAAAACACCCATTTTCCACGAGGATCTGCATTCAGGGGGAAGAAGTGTGCACATCGAGGACGCATAATAGACTCACGTGATCGAGTTTACAATTTCATTACTACCGGAAGAGCTCCGCAGAGATGATCAGTGGTTCAGTTTTGTGATTTTGGTGTAATCATTTCGACTCTCGCGGATTGTGAAGTGTGAAGTAGCCTACATATGTGAGAATATCCTACTGATTTCTTGCATGTTACCCCCGAATGGAGCTTCCGCGTTGAGTATAACCGTGATAAAGTAACTACTCAGATTTGCTTGGTGTGGTTTACTGTGCCATCTACAAATTCCGCTGCGTACTCAAAACTTCGAAAGTTAGAAGACATGTTGACTACATTAAAGTTTCGAATCTGCTGAAGACGATTGTCAGTTTGGGGGGAAGCTGATTCAGAAACTTCGCCAAAAAGAAGTGTATGAAGAAGCCGCTAAAGATATGCAGCATGAATTGGGGGGAAGTTAATCCATTTCATGCAAATTACATCATTTGCCTACAAGTGAAGAAAAAGTTCTCAAGCCGAGGTACAAGATGAAGACAAAGAGCGTCAACTGTAGTCATCCTCAGCACTTGAAGAGCCGATGAAGACCTTTCTTTATTTGTATTTGTACTTGTAGGAAATGTTGTAAGTAATCCCTTATGTCGCCCCATTGGGGGAAGATTGTTAGGAATCATCCTAACACGTAAATGGAACGACATTTAAGGGATTACATTAGTTATCTTACTTAGCCAAAACACAAGGACTAGTTACGTAATATTCCAATAGTTGTTATGTGTTAGGCTATATAAGCCCTCCTATAATTCACTAGGAGGGTGAGACTAGTGTGTGTAACTTATCATTTTCTTTCATTCAATAAAACACCTAGTATTTCCCTTCTCTCTCTACTTTCTCTCACTAACAATGGAGGTCATCTTCTTCCATCTAAACCGACCTCCCGAATCCATAAATCAACATAAACTACGATCCTAACATAAACCCAAAGCCCCGTGCGTGCACGGGGATCTAAAACTAGTAGTCTATAAGGTAATGTATGTAACTTCTTTTTTAATTTAATTGAGATATTTACGTATCCCCAAATTGTGATAAGTACCACTAGGAATCAATCAAGATTCGTTAATGGACTAAACAACAAACTTGGACAATCAAGAGAATAAGAATTGATATAGTCGAAAGCTTATTGATTTGTCAATGGTGAAAGTTGTTACAATTCTGTTACAACAGTTTGAGAGGGAAATGAGATTTAAGAGAGAATTTGTGTTTGTAAAGCTAAGTGAAAACGAAAAAGCTAACGACTATTTAAAATGTACTTTTGGCGCCAAAGTTGGTTAGTAGGTGTTTGGGGAAAAATGTCACATGTAACTCAAGTGTGAGATAAATCTCAAGCGTGCACCTCATGCATGTGCCTCAATCAACTTCTAACAATCCATCCTCCTTAAAAGGGTTCTTGTCTGCAAGAATCTAAATCAAAGTTGGGATATCTTTTGTTTAAATCTTCAAGTAACTCCCAAGTTGCATCTTGTGGCTCACCATTGGTCCACTGCACCAATCCATAGACTGCCACAACATTTCTTCTTCACAATTTTCCTATCCAAAAGAACCATAGGCTCAATCTCAATCACCCCTTCCTTATTCATTTGTGGCAACTTAAATGTTTTAATGTTCTGGCTTTAGTTGAGAATTTGAGATACATGGAACACATTATGTATCTGAGACTCTGAGAGTGTGCAGGCAACTTCAACTGATAAGCTAGTTGTCCAAACTTAGCTATAACTTCAAAGGGTCCAAAATACTTGGGAGAAAATTTGTTTTGCTTGCTCTGTCTAATAGAAACTTCAAGCAACTCCCAAGTTTAGAGGCTAATGAGTTAAATTAATTTCCATGTTCAACAGGCTTAACAGATATTGGATGTTAAACTAAACTTAGTATAGTTTGGTTAGAAAATTGTAAATTAGAAAGTATAGGTATGTATTATGTATTTTAGATTAGAAGTCTGTAAACCCATTGTATATGGGCTGGGTCAAAAGAGTCGTTTAGTTTGTTAGGGTTATAAACAGTTAGTTAGGTTATAACGTTTAGAAAGGGTTGTGTCGTTTACTTTTATTGAATCGGTGTGTCGCTTGGCATAAAGGCAACGATTCATGTATTATAAATAGGTTAGTTTCTGTAAAACAAAATATAAGTTGTAAGTTATAATCAATACAATTTCAAATCAGATAGTTACATATTCGTTTATTCATATCAGTGTCTGCAATCTTGTTTACTTATTGTCGCTAATTTCTGTCCCAAGTTTTGCTGTTCCAAAACACACCATACAGAAGGCATAAAACAACCTGTGAAGTTTGAAGAAACCAACAATTTATCAAGAGCACGTCATCCGGAAGCAAAGTACGAAGGATTAAGGTCGCGCTCTCACCCAAAATATCAACCAGGAAGAAGAAAAAAATGTATGGAGAGGTAAACCTTTTGTAGGTCGCAAACCACGCATCAACTATTCATGAACACAAGCTATTTGAACAATATTTTCACTATGGTGTATCTATACAACTATTGCATTAAGACACACGGGCCAACTTGAAACCCTTCTATCATGAACCTTAGACTGCGAGCTCATGCCTACAAGCATGCCTAAAAATACACAAATGTAGCTGTCTTAATATATTTACTTATTAGTTTTAAAAACTTTATACTTTAGTTGATAACGCGAATNTTTTATATACTGATTTCTACTGTATTTGTTTACATACTGTATAAAACATGAATTAAAAAATCTCCCACTATATAAAACAAGCTTTCCCAAGGAAGCCTTTGCCCAAAACTCCAGGATAATGACACCTGGAAATTAAAACTGATCCAATGGACCTTATGCATTCTCGCCTATTTAATTAATGCAAACAACTTAACACACACATCTTCTATACCCCGAAGATCAAACACACATAGATTACCACAAACAAGAAAACCACCAAATCAGTTTTCCCCTAAATCATTAATACCCGAAACAATTCTTCACCAAATCAATTAACCCTAATCAAAAATCCCCAAATAAAAATCAGATCCACAACCAACGAATGAATCAAAAAACGTTTCTAACTTCAATTGATCATACCCCGCACTAATATATCCAATAAATCAGAAAACCAAAAAAATGGAAGAAAAGAGGCCGGATCGTTATGAATAAATAGATACATTTTTTGTTGATCATGCCGACAACTACCGATGACATACCCACAACCAGACCACGATTGAAACTGTTAGTGTTCTTACGATAGAGTTGAACTTTTGATCCGCAATTTGCGAAGGTATGTTAGATATCAAATTCAAGTCTCAAATTACTTTATACATGCAATTCATTAAACCTTGAAATATGATTTCTAATAAGGGTGTTTTTATTTTGAATGTTGAAAATGGTTGAGGGTTCTTTTCACCTCAAATTGGGGATTTTATTAGTCCACTGATGATAGAAGGCGGTAAAATTTTGTTGATGATTAATGGTTTAATTTGAATTGTTTGAAGTTGTGTTATGGTTAAGATTACAATTATATGATTTGTTTGCAGAAATATTGTACTGGTAGATACAAACCTGAACCTTCATCAATTAATGGATATGTTTCATTTAAATTTTAATTTTGAAATCGAATCAAATTAATCACTCGATTTCTCAGTGTGTTTTTCTTTTTGTGTTTACTTTAGGTCGTTTAATCATGAATCCTATGTCTGAGCTTCTACACAATCGATTTCTCAGGTTTGTTTGTAATTTTTATATATCATTTTGTTTAGCATAATTTCGATGCATCAGTTGAAACCAATGTGGGAGACATAGGACTATGGGCAGTTGGTTCACGGGAAAAATGGTTCTCAATAATCTCAAAGCCTAGAATCTTAGCATCTAAAAAATGGTAGTTTGTAATATCTAAGTTTTACAGGGTGGTTTCTATCTCTTTCTTTTTTTCAGCTATTACTTCATCACACATATGTCTTGATTAAGGATTCAGAGGCTCAATGTGGGTATTTGCTCAAAAAGAGTCAGGTTGAAAATTACACATCACAATAGTTCCTATTTTGCAATAGTTTGAATTTCAAATGAATTGGCATTATTCATGATTGTTAATAATGTTAAGCAGGCAACTTACTGATGTTTCTTCTTTTTAGTACGGGCTTTGGTTGTTGTTCTGGCCATTAAATATATGAGAATTAATTAATAGGTTGCATTTAGTTATTTTTAGTGCTTTCTAATGTGGCATGCAGAGAGCAGCAATAGATAAAGCGATTCGACGACTTCCAGTTTATATTTTGAAAGCTGTTCCAACGGACTGCAGTGCTAAGCAAGCATTGACTATGTTATATTGCCAGTGAAGTTTCCACAGTTTTGGTGAGTTTTCTTTTATGACCTTTGACATATTAAATTTGTTATATGTGGTGATTACTAAGGGGGTGTTCGAGATTGTGTACGAAAAATTTTCATCCTTAAGATGTGTTTTGAAACAACAGATCAAAAAATTATGTTTGTTCCATATATATTTGAGGTGGCAACAAAAAAACATTGAATGAATATTTTAAGGCTGAAAAACTAATCACGGTTGGTATATGATTGTTTTTCCAACGAAGTAAGAACAAAAAGTGGTTAATGAATATATGAAGCTAAACAACATTGGTCATTAAGGGTCTCACACGGAAACAATGGAATTGGTTACACAACGACTTTTATTTCTTAAAGAAGTTCATTTTCCAATGTTAAAGAATTAATTATTGCGTTTCAATACATCGTAACAGTTTTAAGGGACTTTAGGATTGCGTATACAAACAGCTTACCTAATTATTATTTTTGAAAGGCACTACTTTCCTAATTATTAGTGACTGAAATAAGTTGTTTTATATTTGTTGTTCGAAGTTGTTAATTCCAAGGTGCTTATCTTATAAAAATAAAGCATGTAAGCAGTTTTATAAGCAATCCCGTTCACCCCATACGTAAGTTGATTATGATTACTTGATCAGTTCACCATGAACATCCCATTTTAAAGATACGCAATATCATCTTCTTATATCTTTTTTTTCTTTTCTACTTTTCTACATATAGAAGGTGCAACATATAAAGGTGGCTGGGGCCTTGCATTTGGGGTGTTTCTGCCTCGACAACCCATGTTTATGTTTTCACCATGAAGACAAGGAAGAGGAAGAACTCTTTGGAATATAGTTTTAGCGTATAAAGTATAAACTATTATTTCCATGCCTAATGAATGAACAAGGATTAAAGATTTTGACGTAGAAGAGGTCTTTTAAAACTGAAGGCTCCAAGTAGCTGGTCTCACGTGTTCTCATCTAAGCAAAACTGTATGAATGTATTGCCCCTTTTCTATAAAGAGCGGAGTGACCACTTGAAGGTATACCTCCTTTATTCAGTGCTTTTTACTAATTATGGCTTGCCCATTATTTTTATCATATAAATAGATATAGTCAAATGGTCTAATATTAACCCATGTACTCTGTAAGTTATTATTTATTGAAGTTTCTTCCAAATACATTGATTTCAGCCATGTTGAAGTCTTTATCTTTATTTATTAGCAAAACAATAGCTAAACTAAAGGTTGGAGATTGTATCGACTAAAAATATGAACTTTTTTTTAACAATATGAACTTTTTTAATAACAATGTGAACTTTTTTATGATAAAAAGATGCGGTTGTATGCACTAAAAATTCATTGTGGGCTACTTTTAGCACATTTGACCATTTCTGTTTTAGCTAGATGTTTTATGATTTGAATCTCTTGAGTTAAAACTTAACCAGATTATACATGGATAGATGTAGCACATATGATTTGAACAATTTGTTTGGGTGCTCTCACTAGATAGATGCAGCACATATGGCAATTTAGTTAGTTTTACTGGTGTGCGCACATATTTGCCGATGTATGTAGCAGCAAGGTGTTATGTTGGCATTTTCTTCAAACCTTAATGCTCTTGCGTTAATGAAAGTAATTACGGAGCCATTATTTTTCTCCCATTTTGGGCCCCTTTTAGGTATAGTTGTATTCTCTCAGCACAATCATCTATGTGCTTGGATTAAACTTAATCATCTTATATATTAGTCTCTAAATCCCAAATTCTCAATCTACTTTGGTTTTGACTTCTGCGTTTCTTTTTCAGGTTACTAACATGAAGACTAACAAGAATTTGGAGTTGTTGAACATTAGCAGTACATAAAACAAAAATGGTCTTCAACGCGCAAAGCAAGTGTCGCATTGCAATTGCACAACAAACGTTTTGTATAAAGAAGTCCTTCATAGACTATAAGTTTTCCCTTATTTATTTAGGTTTTCAACTTTTAAACAATACTCAAGTTATTTATGTTGATTATGGATTATTTACAAATGGCATTTTATGTTAACTTTTTATCTTTCAACATTGTGTCAATTACGGAATTTATATTTAAATCATCTTTGTACTACATTCTTATGTTTAATAATAAGACTTAAAGCTAGCGCCCCTTCGGGGCGGGCCTAAGGCTAGTAATCATATATATGAAACCACAAAGTAACTTTATTGCCTTAAACACGTCGAAACAACTCCAAATTCAAGTAAATATAAGTATGATGATCAGATTTTACAAAATTTATTACAGCAATATAAGGATCCAAATAGAGTTCATTGTGGAAAGAATTTAGATGAAGTATCATAGACTAAATACCATTCAACTCAGATTTGAAGTACATGTATTTTCTCTAAGCTCAGTTTCAAATATTTCAATTGCACCCCTGAAGGCATAAAAAGAGTTCAAGATTAATCACTGCACCATCCCAGTATTATCATATTTTTATGCAGCTCAGTTTCAAACATTTCAATTGCACCCCTGAAGACATAAAAAGAGTTCAAGATTAATCACTGCACCATCCCAGTATTATCATATTTTTATGCAGAAGATTGTAAGTTGTTTATTAACTTCATAAAGTAACTAAAAAAATGCCAACCTGCAAATACCAAGAGCTTTCCTCATATCTCCAGATGCTGCAGCCACTTTCTACAAATAATCAAAATGGTGTCTTATTAATATTTGCTAATCAAACTTTTACTGGTCATTAATATTTGCAGTGACAGTCTAAACAGGGTACAAAAGACCATTGACTTGTATGATTAGATTGATGTCAACAGCAAAGACAAATACATAAATGAAAGCTAGTGTACTCACCTGTGCGCAGAGTTCCAGTGCTTGTGGCTGGAAGACAGTGTAAGGAAGTGCCTGATGGAACAAAACATTCACTATAAGAGATTTTAAAGAAAAAGGGTAACCATTAATGAATCATTAAGCAAACACCATTAATTCATTAGCGTTGATCATTTCCAAAAGCATTTGGAATCACCCAACTTCAAAACCGATACATTGAATCTTGCAAAACCGATACATTGAATCTTGACAATCAATTTAACTACCAACTTCAGATACAAAACACAATGCAAAGTTAAATCTTTATTTCTCCCATGTGATCTTTTTAAAATCGTTAATACTTGTTTGTCTCCTGTACTTGATATTTGCTAAATTTGATACTTCAATTTTAGAAAGGAGAAAAGGGTACTTACCATCAATCGTTGTTTGAGAATCATGATGATCTGATCTTTGGAGTAGGCTCAAAAAGACAACCATAGGCTTGCCTAACAAAATACAAGAAAAACAAATCCTACATTAGCATAACTAAAAAAAATAGTGCTGGTCTAAGATTTCACAGTCACAGTGTGCAAGAGAACTATTAGTGATTTGTACAAGAGCGGAAGAATATATACCTATCCATATAACTTTTGAAAAGGGCAACCCATAAATAAATCATGAAGCACCACTCGGTCCTTTAGTAATCAAGTAATCCAGTTCATCAGCAACCACAAACCTGCCAATAACGTGTGTATTAAAACCTTTATATGNACGTTTTCGTTCCATTTTTACACGTTTTCGGTCCGTATATTACACGTTTTCGTCTGGGTTTTTACACGTTTTCGTCCGTGTGTTCACACGTTCGGCGTCTTTCGTCCGTGTTTTACACATTTTCGGTCCAGTTATTTACACGTTTTCGTCCGTTTTTACACGTTTTCGGGTCGCGTTTTACACGGTTTTCGTCCAGTATTTACACGTTTTCGTCCGTAGTTTACACGTTTTTCGTCCGTTTTTACACGTTTTTCGTCCGGTATTACATGTTTTCATCCGTTGTTTACACGTGTGTTCGTCGGTTTCTTACACGTTGTTCGTCTGTGTTGGTTACATGTTTTCGGTCCGGTTATTTACACGTTTTCATCCGTTTTTAGCAGCGTTTTCGTCGGGTATAATTTTACACGTAGTTCGTGCATATGGTTTAACGTGGTAGATACGGGGACGAAAACGTGTAAGAAAATTGGCGGACGAAAACGTGGTAAAATAGGATGAAACGTCGCTAACATTACGGACGACAACAAACGTTGTAACTGTAGGCGGGGACGAAAGAAACAATGTTAACTACGGACGGAAAACGTGTAAAAAAATCGACGAAAAGTGGACGAAGAACGTGTAAGGAAACGGGATTGAAAAGCGTGGTTAAATACAGAACGAAAACGTGTAACAAGACGCGACGAAAAGCGTTTGTATCTAAAAAACGGACGAAGGATCACGTTGTAAATTACAGACGGGAAACGTGCCACAAATACGGACGAAAACGTGAAAAGGACAGATGAAAAACGTTGGTAAAAACGGACGGGAAAAGGTGTAAAAGACAAGACGACAAACGGTGGTAAATACGGATGGAAAAACGGGTGGTCAAAAACGGGACGAGAAAGCGTTGTGAAAAGAACGGACGAAAAGCGTGACTAAGGATACGGACAAGAAACGTGGAAATACGGACGGGTGTAAATGACCGGGGGCACGAACGAAACGGCTTGAAACAGAACGGGCGACATGGTAAAACATGGTATAATACAGATGCAAGAACATGTCATAATCACGCGTACGGGGAAAACGTGTTAAATACGGGACGAAAAATAGTGTAAAAACGCGACGAGTAAACGTGTAAGAATCGACGGAACGTAAAATGCTGTTATGAATAAGACGAAAACTGGTATTAATACATGAGAAACATGAAAGAACGGATGAAAACGTGTGAAAACGTGACTGGTGATAAACGTGTGAAGGATACAGACGAACACGTGTAAAAACGGCGGAAGAAACGTGGTAAAAACGGTGCGACTGATAAATCACTTGGTTTAAATACGATTGAAAACGTTGTCGTTATAAGTTACGGATGAAAACGTGGAAAAGGACGCGTGACGATTGAAACGTGTATAATTTTACGGCTGAAAACGCGTGTACATACGGACGGAAAATCGGTGGTAAAAAACGTACTGGAAAATCGTGTTAAATTACAGACGAAAACGGTGTAATACGTGAATGAATAAACGTGATGATTAAACTGTGTAAAGTATAACGGACTGAAACAGTGTAAATATCGGACGTGAAGAAGTGACGCTTGCTAAAGTACGGATGAATAACGTGTAATACGGATGCGAAAAAACGTGTATAATATGGATGAAACGTTGTCGTAAGTACTGGACTGAATACGGACGAAAACGTGTAAAAATGGACGAAAACGTATAAAGACCGGACGAAAACATTAGAAAACCAAGTTTTTGGTTGTTCTCTAACGGTCGTTAGTCTAAAAGGCTAACGGAGACTAACGGTCGTTAGTCAAAATAAGATGACAAGGGCTGTTTGGTCATTTCATTCGAAAAAAAAAAAGTTCAGTGACTAGGCCCGTAATAACAGCAAACCACAGTGACTAGGCCCATCAAAAAAAAAGTTCAGTGACTAATAGTGAAATTTCAAGCAAAACACAGTGACCATCTATGTAATTAACTCTTAATATTTGCTAATCAAACTTTTACTGGTCATTAATATTTGCAGTGACAGTCTAAACAGGGTACAAAAGACCATTGACTTGTATGATTAGATTGATGTCAACAGCAAAGACAAATACATAAATGAAAGCTAGTGTACTCACCTGTGCGCAGAGTTCCAGTGCTTGTGGCTGGAAGACAGTGTAAGGAAGTGCCTGATGGAACAAAACATTCACTATAAGAGATTTTAAAGAAAAAGGGTAACCATTAATGAATCATTAAGCAAACACCATTGATTCATTAGCGTTGATCATTTCCAAAAGCATTTGGAATCACCCAACTTCAAAACCGATACATTGAATCTTGCAAAACCGATACATTGAATCTTGACAATCAATTTAACTACCAACTTCAGATACAAAACACAATGCAAAGTTAAATCTTTATTTCTCCCATGTGATCTTTTTAAAATCGTTAATACTTGTTTGTCTCCTGTACTTGATATTTGCTAAATTTGATACTTCAATTTTAGAAAGGAGAAAAGGGTACTTACCATCAATCGTTGTTTGAGAATCATGATGATCTGATCTTTGGAGTAGGCTCAAAAAGACAACCATAGGCTTGCCTAACAAAATACAAGAAAAACAAATCCTACATTAGCATAACTAAAAAAAATAGTGCTGGTCTAAGATTTCACAGTCACAGTGTGCAAGAGAACTATTAGTGATTTGTACAAGAGCGGAAGAATATATACCTATCCATATAACTTTTGAAAAGGGCAACCCATAAATAAATCATGAAGCACCACTCGGTCCTTTAGTAATCAAGTAATCCAGTTCATCAGCAACCACAAACCTGCCAATAACGTGTGTATTAAAACCTTTATATGATCAACAACGTAGGATTATATATATTCAACATAAGATCCAATTTCAAATGCAGTATCATTAATCTCAATGCAACAAATACAAAACACAGTGGATAAAAAGCAGCTAGATAGCCAATATGCTATTTTGATACAAAACGTAGGATTATACAAGGTGCATTGCCACCAAGTTCAAGGGATACCTACGGCAAGCAAGTGGAAGTTTTTCAGAAAAAAAGTTTTAAAAATGAAGGATATTATGATACTAATACATAAACCTCAGCAATATTACCTTTTTGACAGTCTCGGCTGCACCAGCCATCAATTTCTTTCCCTGCTGTTGAGCCGGTAAACGTTATCTTCATTACTTGCATGCTCTCAAGTAAAGCCTTTCCGATACTAGGAGCATCTCCCATGACAATATTCAAAACACCCTGTGATTTTTAGACAACATAAATGGATTTAAGGGCTACGTGAGAAACAAAATAAAAATACAGAAAATGAAGACATACTGGTGGGATTCAGATTGAATGGCAAGTTCGACTGCTGCTACGGCGGTTAATGGTGTGAGCTCAGAGAGCTTTATGGCCACAGTACACCCACATGCAAGAGCAGTTCAAGCCTGATACAAACACCAATACGCAAAGTTTCATTCTCAGTTACTGACAATTATTAAACAGATTATCAAAAAAATTGAGCATTTTTGTGTTACTTATGTAAATCTCACCTTCCGAGTAATCATTGCCAAGGGGTAATTCCGTGGAATGATTGCAGCAACGACACCAACAGGCTGTAGTTTAAAGGAATAAATTCAAAGCATTGCTAGCGATGTACCTCAAAGGCTCGTACAACCTAATCAGACGAAAATTGTTTTTGATAACAAAAAAGTTTATTGTTGGCTAAAATGGATTTACCTGTTTTAGAACAAACAGTCGGCGATCAGTATACGGCGATGGAATTATATCACCATAAACACGTTTTGCCTCCTCCGCAAAGTACTCAATGAAATTAGCAGCATATATCACCTGCAACACATAACAACCGCATATATATGCTTCTTGTTCTCAATACATAAATATTTTTTGTTTCAAATAATTTGACATGCATATATACCTTCCNGTATAACTAAAAAAAATAGTGCTGGTCTAAGATTTCACAGTCACAGTGTGCAAGAGAACTATATTAAATGAATGTACAGGGTGATAGAGAGAAACAAATACTCACAATTTAAATATTGTAATTTTGGAAGAAAACGGTTTGCTAAGTCAATAGCGTTAGCTATGCCTGTAAGAAAGATGTAGTATTAGTGATTTGTACAAGAGCGGAAGAATATATACCTATCAATATAACTTTTGAAAAGGGCAACCCATAAATAAATCATGAAGCACCACTCGGTCCTTTAGTAATCAAGTAATCCAGTTCATCAGCAATCACAAACCTGCCAATAACGTGTGTATTAAAACCTTTATATGATCAACAACGTAGGATTATATATATTCAACATAAGATCCAATTTCAAATGCAGTATCATTAATCTCAATGCAACAAATACAAAACACAGTGGATAAAAAGCAGCTAGATAGCCAATATAGTATTAGTGATTTGTACAAGAGCGGAAGAATATATACCTCTCAATATAACTTTTGAAAAGGGCAACCCATAAATAAATCATGAAGCACCACTCGGTCCTTTAGTAATCAAGTAATCCAGTTCATCAGCAATCACAAACCTGCCAATAACGTGTGTATTAAAACCTTTATATGATCAACAACGTAGGATTATATATATTCAACATAAGATCCAATTTCAAATGCAGTATCATTAATCTCAATGCAACAAATACAAAACACAGTGGATAAAAAGCAGCTAGATAGCCAATATGCTATTTTGATACAAAACGTAGGATTATACAAGGTGCATTGCCACCATGTTCAAGGGATACCTACGGCAAGCAAGTGGAAGTTTTTCAGAAAAAAAGTTTTAAAAATGAAGGATATTATGATAATAATACATAAACCTCAGCAATATTACCTTTTTGACAGTCTCGGCTGCACCAGCCATCAATTTCTTTCCAACTGCTGTTGAGCCGGTAAACGTTATCTTCATTACTTGCATGCTCTCAAGTAAAGCCTTTCCGATACTAGGAGCATCTCCCATGACAATATTCAAAACACCCTGTGATTTTTAGACAACATAAATGGATTTAAGGGCTACGTGAGAAACAAAATAAAAATACATAAAATGAAGACATACTGGTGGGATTCAGATTGAATGGCAAGTTCGACTGCTGCTACGGCGGTTAATGGTGTGAGCTCAGAGAGCTTTATGGCCACAGTACACCCACATGCAAGAGCAGGTCCAGCCTGATACAAACACCAATACGCAAAGTTTCATTCTCAGTTACTGACAATTATTAAACAGATTATCAAAAAAATTGAGCATTTTTGTGTTACTTATGTAAATCTCACCTTCCGAGTAATCATTGCCAAGGGGTAATTCCGTGGAATGATTGCAGCAACGACACCAACAGGCTGTAGTTTAAAGGAATAAATTAAAAGCATTGCTAGCGATGTACCTCAAAGGCTCGTACAACCTAATCAGATGAAAATTGATTTTGATAACAAAAAAGTTTATTGTTGGCTAAAATGGATTTACCTGTTTTAGAGCAAACAGTCGGCGATCAGTATACGGCGATGGAATTATATCACCATAAACACGTTTTGCCTCCTCCGCAAAGTACTCAATGAAATTAGCAGCATATATCACCTGCAACACATAACAACCGCATATATATGCTTCTTGTTCTCAATACATAAATATTTTTTGTTTCAAATAATTTGACATGCATATATACCTTCCGGTCAGCAGCAATGGCTTCTCTTAGAGGTTTTCCTTGCTCCAAAGTTATAAGTTGTTCAAGTTCTTGTTTGTGCTCAATCAGTAAGTTTTACCTTCAATTATATGTTTTACATAAATGATTAAACAATTTTCAAGAGTGCTCAAGAATTATATACCATGAAGAAAGATCTTTAATACCATTTGCGTAGGCGACTACTCCTGTCAGCAGCAGTAAGCTTGCTCCAAACTAGGTATCAAATGATCAAACAATTATTCAACAGAATGTAATTAATTAGTTTCTATCTCATTAGCCACAATAATTAGCAAATTTGAAGAACCATACGGGTAAAAGCATCGTAGGCTGAAGAAATCGCATCTTTTGTTTCCCTTTCACCCATGAACGGAACAGAAGCTATAACTTCGCCATTAGCAGGGTTGGTAACCTGTCAAAACCATCAACTAATGTTATTTTTGCGTCATTTTTATTGCATTAAGGAAACTATGTTGCTTGTTACCAAAATTTTATCCTCTTGCTCAAGACATTGCTTGGAAAACTCCACTATCCTTTTCTGTTCATCCTCACGACACACAATCACAGATAGGGGTTTCAAAAACAATATTTACAATTTACATATTTTCCTATTAACTAAGATCTACGATATACCTATCTTAAACTGTATTTTCTTAGCTTTTAGGGGGTGTTTGTTTAAGCTTATAACTACATTATATATCCATACACGCACGTCTCAACAATCATCAAAACATTACGCCTGAAATAAATTAACTAACTGCGTTATTTATACACCCTCGCCTTAACAATATATCCGCCTACAACTTATTGTTCAAAAACGTTAATCATTATATTCACCTTCATATCAATTTCGCACTAAAAACTGTAACAATTCACAAGCTATAGCCCGAACTTATCAATACGTAACACAACAACAATCATATACTCACAAACATCTTCATTATCACATCACGTAATCATAACAATAAACAAAAGAATCAAAATCAAAATAAACTTCAATCGAAACCCTAACAATTCATCCATAATAATTAACTTGCAATCAGCCAAACACTCACGTATACATTCAAAATTAGGGCAAAATAATACTCGCAATCAACAAAATATTGAAGCAAAAATTAGGGAACAATCATACATTCAAAATTGGGGCAAAATAAGCTCAACTGAAAAGAAAACGAATGTGGTAGACGGCGGACAACGGGCGGCGATGGCGGATGGCGGGCGGCGGGCAGCGAATGGCAGATGGTGTGTGTTAAATTTTAAGAGGGAAGAGTGAATGTGTGTAAATGAAATGGAATATAATGTGCAGAAGTTATCCGTTGTTTTTTTTTTTTTTTTTTTTTTTTTTTTTTTTTTAAGGGCGATTTAATTAAAAACTAGCAAGATGCCAGCAAATTACAAAAGAGTTGATAGAGTGGTACATCGATTACTACACCACTCTATGCAATTAAGAGAAGCTTTCTTATTCCTACTCGAAAACCAAGTGAATGACGAAAGCTAAATGTCATTTAAGAGCAACTCCTTTCTTGGACACTTGGGCAAGAAGATTGCATTGTTCATGAAGTTCCAGATGTGCCACAAAGTGGTGTTTACAGCAACATCAAAAGCCTTTTTGAGTTTGGGCAGAATGAGGACTCGATCAACTAATAGGGCCGCATCATCTACGGATGAACAAGGACACCTGAAACCTTCTACCAAGCCATGACTTCTTTCCATACGTCTTTAGCAATAGAACACAAGGCACATAAGTGGTCCTCAGTTTCAATATCGTCATCACAAAGGAGGCATCGAACAGAGTCAAGATCGATCCATCTCTTATCGAGATTAACTCGTGTGGGGACCCTTTTGTTCATGATGCGCCACGCGAGAATATATACCTTTATGGGAAGGAATTTATTGGGTTGGGAGGTTGAGGGATTTGACATGTGGTTGATATGGTTTCGCATGCTTTTCACAGTGAAGTATCTTGAAGAGTCCTCAATGAATTCCCCGGTATCAAGGGCGTCAGTAAGGTGTAGCTCAGAAATTACGAAGTATATCTATTGACTTTTTGTTTGACTTAAAATGATGTTTTATTGACTTTTTTACTCTTCAGTCACAAAAAGTTCAGACACTAAATGGCATTTATCTTGTAGTGAGCTAATAAGCCTTTTATCCGTACATTCTCTTGCCCCGCGATCCAGAGTTCAAATAGCAGTTGCATACGGTACAGCTTCGCACACGGACAACCATTTGAGTATGCCAATACCTCCGAATACTACGCAAGATAACTCTTGGGGAAGCTTGGAACGTCAAAAGGTACCTGCTACCTTTAGTTTATCCGAAAAATATGATTCCATTTCCAACAACTTCATGACACATGCGAATAGATTTGATACATGTTAGTTCTTATAAGAAATTTTGCAACTTCATTATTTAAGAATACTTCTAAATTGTACTAACTATTAGGGAATAAATAGGCTCAAGCTCGGTTTGTGGGTTTAGGGCATCTAGGGTTTTACCATTATAAATAATGGTCAATAATAAAGGAATACCTACGGGGAATTATGTAGTCTAACATGGTATCGAAGCAGGTCTGATCCTTAAACCTAGCTGGTTATGTTGAGCCGCCTCCCTTAAACCACCCGTCAAACCCTAATAATTTTCTTCTCTTCCACCACCTAATCCACTGCTGCCGTGTGTATGTTTTTTTTTTCTTTTTTTTTCAGCCAACAATTGTTGACTTTTGAGTGATAACATCCAAAGTCTGCATGTTATCACGTTGGTATTCTTCACTTTCTTAATTCATCCGCTGCTAAGGTCATTATTTTATACTTTACATGGCGGCACTATATTTGTCACAAAAATCATCAACATGCCTTCAAACAAAACATTCGTGATCAAGATGAAGCTTGGAAAGAAGATGTGGCAGAACCGACATGATGAGGATTAAGAATCTTTATTTATAATTTATGATTATGTTTTTGTGATGTTGTTTAAAAAAAATGCTTTTCTATTTGTTTGTTAGTCAATTGTTCATACGTATTTGTTACCAGTTGACTAAAGTTGACCGTTGGTACGGCTTTTTTACGAGTCGACTAAAGTTATGTTTTTATTATGTTAATGTTTTTCTTTTTCTTGTCTAGTTTATTACTCCAGTTCGAGCTTTCGCGATTTCGCCGCTCGAACTGCGGGGGAGTATTAGGGAATAAATAGGCCCAAGCCCGGTTTGTGGGTTTAGGGCATCTAGGGTTTTACCATTATAAATAATGGTCAATAATAAAGGAATACCTACGGAGAATTATGTAATCTAACACTAACTTCCTGCAACACGCTGTTGTTACAGGTATACAACAACAAGGAGTGGTTACATCTGAAATTGTGACGGCAGAAATATAATGGATCAAATGATTTTATGAATCAAGGTATACAGTTATTTGTGTTTCTGTTGTTTAGTTGTTCCATAAAGTATGTAAATAATTGTTTAAAATACACTCACAGACAACAACTTGCTGTTGTAGTACATGATACCGAATTCATTGCTGGATAAAGGAAGCATTTTGGGTTTGGTGAGGTTGTTGAAGGTAAGAATAACTTCTGCCTAATTTTCATATAACGACACATTTTGGGTAAAGGGGAGTAATCATGCACCCTGGTAAAGTAATATAACGATACATTTGTAATACTCTGCATTTGTTATAGGAGATATTGATACCGTGACCTCAGGTACCATGACAGGTACAGTTAATCTTGAATAGAGTGGATTTCAGGTGAATTTAAAAAAAATGAACTTCCACAAATTGGTACGACCTATGTATGTGTCTGCAACGAACATCAAATAGTCGCTCAGCAGTGCCAGCGTGCGGCCGTGCAACAAGTGTATCAAGAAGGCCAACAGATGCAGGGACGACAAGGTAGACTGTTCAGTGGGCAAAAGATTCGACAGCTGAGGGAGAGGGCTCAGCATAAAAGTGTCCTTCCTTTGTAAGTTTCTGAGTTTTTCTGTCTTTGTGCAAAAGTTACTCTCAGAATGTATGCTTACGCAATCTGTGTTAGGAATACGCTTTTTGTATAAGAAAGATTCGGTCACCCCAGATATGATTAAGCATTGTTTAGCTCGTAGTACTTACAATAGTTAGTTAAACGTAGTTTAGAAGTAGATTAGTTCGCGGAAGAAGGACGGGTCTTTACCCACTGTATACCTGATCCGCAGCCCAAGTGGCACGCCCAAGTGGCAAAACCCATGTGCATATAAATACCCTCTCCATCCTTGGAGAGGGTAAGCCTTCTCATAATCTCATTTTCTTTTCTTTTTTTTTGTTTTCTCTCCAAGGCTTCATCTCTTTCTCTCTCTAACTTTCTCTCTCTACATTTCTTTCTTTTCTTTCTATGTATAACGAGCCAAAACCACAAGTATGAACGTGTTTGTGATGTTATCTAGTGTTCTACAATTGGTATCAAGAGCCATGGTTACATCCTAGGGATTGTAGTGTTGGAGTTGCTCGTGTCTAATAAATTAATTATGATGGCTGACATATGTGAGGCTATGGGGTCAACTTATACACCAGAGAACATTATATACTATTGTATTTATCGTATTTACACTATATATACGACTACCCGTAACTCGGCGATCAATAACGGGCTACTAATATCTAAGCTAGTACTTAGTTTATTGGATTGGAAACACTGGGCAAGCATTTGGGCCCCATGGCAGCCTAGGTGAGAACGGCACAGGAGAAGTTCAAGGTTGCTAAGTGTAATTTTGTGATGATAAAGTGTAATTGAATTTGGTCATATCTGATGATTGATGTTGGATTAACCACTTACCACTTATCTCTCCCCCTTCCTTTACCAAAGAACACGAATAACACACACCATATTATGGGTTTTTGATGGTTTTTTGATCTCATCTAACTTATTCTAAATGTAGTTCAAGGCTAGATCCACCCAGGTGCTTACACCGGGTAAGACTAGCATCCGGGTGGTGATCGGTGACGCTGTAGTGGTTTCTAGCATAGAAGTGTCATCCTTATTGATCACTTGGATTTCTTGATTATTTGGGTGGTGATATTGGTGGTGACTTGTTGGTGACTCCGGTGCACGCTACAAGGTACTAAAAATGGTGTGGTTTATATATTGATTGATCATAATGGCTATATGAGATCCTTGTTGGTGTGTATTTCCCGTGCGTGTATATGTTTACTTTATGTTTTTATATTCAACATCACTATAGTGGTATACGAGCCATCATATGATGTCATATGATCATCTTGTATGCGTAAAAATGGCTAAAAATGTGTTTTTTAGATGGAATCAAAGGGTGTTTTTAAATCAGCCCCCGGGGCTAATTTTTTGTATATGAGACCACCCTTTAGGGGTCTTATGATCTGCACTTTTTGGTCCCATGGCCATTTGTTATGCATATGTTAATTGGTATACTTGTCCGGTACGTGTAAAATGACCTAAAACGCATGTTTTTTGATCGATTATGAAACGATTTCAAATCAGCCCCTAAGGCTTCATTTTCTGTGGCAAAATGATGTTAAGAATGTCCTAATATCATTGGGTTATGAACCTAAGGCCAACTCACACGGGTACCAATCGGGGTTTTAATTCTTGTTAATTATTTCTTCGTTTTTGTTGGCTAACAATTTATATCTTGTTATTTATTTTGTCTCCATGGCAAATACATGCATGTTTGTCCATGGAGTTAGCCAACACCTTATTTTGTACATAATTTTATGGTATTATTGTGTGTATATGCAAAGCCAATGAAAACCTAGACCACTTGTGACATGAATTGTTGTGAATGTTGCTTTAATTTCTTGTTTTGGGGTTTTTGCCATTGTTTCGGCACTTATGTAATGATCTTCCTTTTGGTGGTAGCCATTGTTTGGGCACTTTTACAGTAGTTAGAAAGTAGATTAGTTGTATTTTACTTTCAATATAATGTAATCGTGGCTTGGTCGTGAAAGGCGAAAGAGTTAAAGACATTTTTACTGAAAATAGCTGCTGGAACAAGCTGGAGTATTTTTGCTTTTCCCGGTGATTGGTAAGGAGTTAGAGGCTAAAATTTTTTGTGCAGGTGCACAAGACATGGGCCTTCAACTTTCTAGTTTTGAGCTAAGCCCGGGGAAGTCTCCTTCTATGTCTATTGGGCCTCCGAACACAGAAATTCTGGGCTGGCAGATTCACTATTTTATGTGCATAATGGGCTTTCTACTTGCTCTTGATTGTCTTGGAGCAAGTGGGAGTCCTCCGTGTGGTTGTGTGGTTTGTCCCTAGTTGACTCTTGGTTCTCGTGATGGCTCACGAGACCAAGCATAGGTTTTTTCATCGGTTGAGGCTTTGCATATTGTGGTTGTGTGGTTGTGAATTTTATATATCTTGTGATCATATGTAAAATTGAAAATTGTTTTTTCTAAAAACATTAAAATCAAACACAAACCATTTCAAAACTAAGTCTTATGATTTAGTTTTACTAAGTTTTTGAAACTTAAAATCATTGTTTTAAATAACACTTAAATTTGTTATGGATGTTATTCTATTTATGTATTGTCCAAACTTAATATCAACTTAGGATGTATATTAGTCATGAAAATGGACAACTCGACACACATAAATTAAAACAATGATTAGACTTAAGTTAAGAAAAGTTTTTAACTTGTGCTACGAAGGATGAATGCATGCTTCTTTCGTACACCTTTTATTCACATCAAAACTTTTTACCCGTCAAAATTTAAGTCATGCCGTCCAATGTTGAGAACACTTGCAATTACCTTTTGCCTATGCGTGGGACCTAGGTTTAATTGTAACCCAAGGTGACTATTCTCTATGCGTGGGACCTAGATATATTCTCGCACGTTCTCAAATTGGATGACTTAATCGAGTTAAGCGGTGAGACCTTGACCCGAGGCAAAGATGGGACTAAACATGCCTACATGACACTAGTTGTTTGACACTAGATGCCATGAGTCCCATAAGGATCTAAGAGTTGTACATGTAATACAATTGGTGATCGTCGCCTACCAATTGAATCTACTATTGCTAGCAGATCAACTGATGTGATAGTAGAAGCACAATGTGGATCTTAGCCTTTTTGTAAATTAATTGTTTTAAATTGTAAACATGGGGTAATTAATTTATAAAAGGATAATTATCGAAAATACTAAATAATGAACTTTGTAAATTCAATTAATGAATTAATGCAACTCAAACCGTAAACAAGAGTTTGTTCTTTTCTTGTTAAAAGGATCAAACTAAGTCTTCCTTCCCTTGTAAGAAAGAGACTTGTTCCTATCCTTTTTCTTTATGAGGAAAAGCTATAATAGGAATATTTGAATTGTCCTAATTCTAATCAAACTCAAAGCATACATACTCTAGAAATCGTGATGTCTTGTAAATGTCAAAACGGTTAAGTATGTTAGCACATCTTATTCTTTCAAGTTAGTTTTATAACCCTAGTTCCGGTTTTGAAACCTTGAAGAAATATAAGATATTTGGATAACTAGCGAACACGTTTTCTATAGCTACCAAACTAAAATGAGTTTAAATAATTAGAAAATGGAAATATCAATACACCGCAAAGTGGTAAAGGCAATTACTAGCATGATTACCTAGCAATGTGTCTTAACCCAATAAACATGGAGGAAATGCATGCCTATTTTTCAAGTTAAAAATGATGGCTAGCCCATCATCTATATGTTAGAACTTGATGTAATTCCTTGAATACCTAAGTGCATGTTTACTAGTCAAAGTGACTCACATTAGCAATAATGTGTAGATATTCAAAGAAAGAAGGAAAGTATCCAATCGTCACTCACTCTCCACTGGTGATGTAACACTTATAATGTTGACTAATCCAGTGGGAGCTACGTGATTGTATTACTAGTGACGAAACACATGTAATGTTCTCTAATCCAGTGGGAGCTGTAAGCCTTAATAACTTACAAGTTGCCATCTTATTTCTAGATTGTCTTGAAATAATACATTACTTTCCGCA
>LBNU01030924.1:12988-48190 GCA_014162995.1 Artemisia annua | reverse complement strand
TGGTGATCGGTGACGTGTAGTGTGTTTCTATCATAGAAGTGATCAACCTTATTGATCACTTGGTTTCTTGATCTATTCGTGGGTGGTGATATTGGTGGTGACTTTGTTGGTGACTCCCGGTGCACGCTACAAAGGTATAAACATGGTGTGTTTATTATTGATTGATCATATGGCTATATGAGATCCTTGTTGGTGATGTTTTCCGCTGCGTGTATATGTTTACTTTATGTTTTTATATTCAACATCACCTATACATCTGAATTGTATAGTTGTGGTTTATTTCACCCTTCTTATTTTAATTTTTCTTCTTATTTGATCCTAACTCATTGACAGGTTTCCTTCTAATTTGTCGGATTTGTGTGCAAGTGACAACACATAACTATAAACTATTTACAAGCATTATTAAATGATTAGGTCACGCGCCCGCACGAATAAAGCTTGACAAACATGTAATTTGCATATGATTACATTCTTGTCATTACGTTTTGGATTACATTTGTTTTCTAGCTTTAAAATTGGATACATGTGATGTGAGTGGCATACAGGTAAGATGAAAAAAAATAGGCCTTCGTGTATCAAGAAGAGATAATTCAAAGCCTACCAGACCACCTAGTTAGTTTTCTAATGTACATAGCTCCCTCAATAAATCATTTTTAATAAGTCATGAAATCCATAAAAGATAAATCGATAATAAACTACATGTTAGGAAATTTATATTATATTAAAGATCTAAGAATATGATAGTTGCATTTTGTAAATTTCTTTACTGAAATGAATATTACACAGTTACACAATAATAATGTATCAATAAGAGATATACTAATAAATTTTTATTTTATATTTATTTTTTAAAATTTTGTATCTTTTAAATATGTTTCGGACACCAGAACTCACAATGAACTTGAGAATCCTGACCGGGAAAACATCTTTTGGTTGCTATACAACACCATTGCCCTTCCTTATTTATCTCACAAACTGGTGCCCCTGCCCCTTGCGCTACCTATCCACGAAATAACAAATAATAATAATAATAATTACTCGTAAAATATTGCATTACTATACATATATGAACAATGTATATCAGTGGAAGACAAATTAAAAATCACTCATTTCTACAAAGACACAAAGATCTATAACCACTACAAATATCATTTTACCACCTTTTTTTACACACTTTACAAAAATGTGTAAAATATGTTGAGTTTGTTAACATTTAGAAACATGTAAAAAATTGATTACTTAAATAAGTGTGAACAAATTTTGAAAAACAAAATTTTTTTCACATTTATATTTGTTTTATAAAAATCCAAACTTTTAAGTATGTAGAAATATAGAATTTGTCCATACTTACAATGTGTTTATTAAACTCTCAGTTCCACTGCACACTTCAACTTGTGTGGAGAATTTGGGTGTTAGAAATAAAGTGCACACTTGTAAGTGTGAACAAAATATAGATTTCTAGCTCTACACTTAAAAGTGTAAACTTTTTTTTTGGAACAAACATAAGTATGAAAACTCTTTCTTTTTTTTTTCAAAAATTTTCATATGTAACCAATTTATACACATTTGTAAGTGTTAATAAAGTCAAAATATTTTACACCTTTTCTAAATTTTGTGTAAAAATTAGTGTAGTGAAATGACTTTTTTTTAGTGAACCTTTAGGGCGGAAATATGAAGTGGCGTTTTTATGATATCTAGTAGTTCTTAAAAAAAATTGGAGATGTAAAAGTCTTATTTGTTTTTATTTTCAAGCTTAACTTTCAATCTCTTTGTTAGATTTATTCAATCACCAAATCATTCATTCTTAATCATTATCGTCTTTTAGTTTTTGTCATAATTTAAGGGTTTGACACCCCATGTAGTTATTATCAAAATTTCAAAAATATCACAACCAAAAGATTCTTGATGAATATCTTAGACTATTATTAATTGTTTGGCGTGGACACTTAAAGTTGTTTGCACGCACCACAAAATAGACTCAAACAAGGTAAAGCCATCCCTTTCAGGAGATTGGAGTGGCCACTTAAAGTTGTTTGCACCCAATAGGAATTGAACTTGAGACCTCACATATTTTAGAGTGATAGTCACAAGCCCTTTTGCCACTAGGTCATCCTTAATTGGTTTCCATATGAGACTTTGAATTGCACTAGGAGGGCATCCGCATGTCGCAGTGACATGTGTCATGTTATTAAAATCTTTAGCGACCAATGTTCTTAATTATACGTATGACAAAAAGTTTAGTTTAATATAACCTTATTCAATGGGGAAATATTTCATATAATATACCCGTGCGGAATTGAGCAACGTAGAGTCGCTAGCGAGTAATATTATGAAGATAAAATATCAAAGTGGTTGGTAACAACTTATATTCACGATTAGTTAATAAACGGTTTGATAAAATTAATTATATTTTATAAGTAAAAAAAGTTACATTTCCTAATCACAAGATATGATATTATATTTTTGAGATGTCTTTACAATATCAAATTAAAAGAAGTATCTTCATCATCTTAATAAATGATTATACAAGTATTTTCATCATTTTAATAAATGATTATACAAAGGAATGTTGGTCGAGAGTAAATATTTGTCTCTTCACATTCTAATTGTTGAATTTATAGAAGTACATTGTACATTGTACTCTCTCGTAAGTTCACTTGCAAAGGTAGAAATCTAAGTTTGCTTGCTTAGAGAGTTGAATTATACATTGTCATTCAATTAAGTGTTTCCGAACAACACTTTATAATTCTTTGATTTATATTAATAAAGAGTTATACGTTGAAAAGCTTACGTTGTGTGTTGTTACTAAAAAAAATTTATCTATTGTTTTATAAAACTGGCATTATTTGGGACAAATATGTAAAGTTTCTTTTATGTATTTTGTTACTATTATCAACAATCTTTTGTATTATATTTGTTCAACATAGCTATGAAGTATGAGTAAAAAAGTGTTTAGAATGGAAAGAAAAGCTCTAATGTTCAAAAATCAAGTGGAGATGATTAAAAGAATATATTATTATTATGTACTTATTTATATCATAGATTTATCACTTACTAATTTGCATGTTTGCATCATTTACCATTAATAAATTTGTGCAAACATATTTTTATTAAAAAAACACATTTTTTTTTATTAATTTCATGGATATTTTAAAGGGCGTCGTGGTTGGTTATGGAGCGAATAACAAAACATTATAAGTTTTAGAAGTGATAATATTAGCAAAACTTTAATTACACAACTATAAGTTATATTTAATAACAATATGATATTAATTGTCATTAGTAAATTCAATTAATCACATTAAACTATTGTATGTTACAAAATTTTAAAAATAAAGTATACAAATAGAAATTTTGTGAACTTAATTTTTATTTTAAGACTTCCATTAATAGATCAGCCGAAATGCTTTTATAGTAATAGCAGGGTACCCACGCGTTGCGGCAGCGGGTACCATGTAATTGAAGTTTTGACAAACAATGTTGCTCTATTAGTATTTATTTACGATGAAAATTACTTTTCAAATAGCGCAAATATTTTTTGATGCATGATAAACTGTTGAAGTTATGAGAAAATGATATATTATCTGAGTGACTGAGTCTACTTAGATTTTTTTTTCCTTATTTTGAAAATTCGAACATGAAAACCATGTAATTTAGAGCTAGTTTTGTTACTTTTGCCGCCCAAAAACTCTTGATATGTATATATGAATATGTTACTTTTTGTGTTTTATAAGTTTATACTATATGTAATAAAAAGGTATATTATGAACTAAAAAAAAGTTATTCATTAAATGTCTTACAAATTTTAGGAAGAGAGTGTTTAGCAGCTTGATTTATTTGTACATTCTGGTTTATAAATGATACTTTTAATTGAAAGAGTGTTTTAAATGTTATATTAATTGACCATTCAATATGTGTAGGTGCTAATGCTTAAATTTATTGTATATATAGCTTAATTTGTTGTATTTACTTAAAATCTATATATGGAAATCTTAACAAACTGGAAGAGAGAGGGTCAAAGATGCATTATAAAATGTATAGATAAAGATTAAATAAATTTATAGACAAAATAATCAATTACATAAAATTTGTTTTGTGATACAGAAAAAGAAATTAACCATATACTATCCAAAAAGGAATCATAACGTTATATTGTTAAAGACAAATAAACATTGTTCATCGTGGATTTAAGAGGGACTCGATAATAAGTCATGATTATATTATGTATATACGAACACCCAAAATGTGTTCACGAAATACATACCTTTAACAATGCAAGCAAGTAGCACAAAACTAAGAAAACAAAATACGACCTTGAAGAAATCTTCATGTCTAATTATTTCAAGTTGATTGGAATAATAGTTATTACGGTATAATAATATCGTTTTATAGTGTAAGTGATCCACGAACTATGCAATATAAGATCATGCAGCTTGAATGAATATAAGATAATTGCGTTTTACTTATCTCCAATATATCCATACACAAACATCAATAAAACATGTTTAAGTATCTTTGTATCTTTATTACCGGCAGACCCGACCAAAAATATAAAGTGATTACTTATGATTTCAAAGTCGAATTTGCTTTTGTTCAAACACTCAACTGATCAACCTGCCAGGTTAGGTAAAGTTACGTTAAGTCCAATTTAATTAATATTGCACTAATTAAAAAAAAANTATTGTATATATAGCTTAATTTGTTGTATTTACTTAAAATCTATATATGGAAATCTTAACAAACTGGAAGAGAGAGGGTCAAAGATGCATTATAAAATGTATAGATAAAGATTAAATAAATTTATAGACAAAATAATCAATTACATAAAATTTGTTTTGTGATACAGAAAAAGAAATTAACCATATACTATCCAAAAAGGAATCATAACGTTATATTGTTAAAGACAAATAAACATTGTTCATCGTGGATTTAAGAGGGACTCGATAATAAGTCATGATTATATTATGTATATACGAACACCCAAAATGTGTTCACGAAATACATACCTTTAACAATGCAAGCAAGGAGGCACTTTATTTTTCATACTCTAATTTTTGTGCATACCAAGGAACAAATCCTCACCATCCATTTAGTTTGATCGAATGGTGGGGATTAACCTAAGATTAAATGGGGAAACATAAGTCCATGTTTTTTTCCCCTTTTCTTTGTCTTTTTGACTTTTTTATTATTCATTTTTTTTTTTTTGTCTTTTTTTCACGCTTCAAGGATTTTTTTTGTTTTTTTTGTTTCTTTCTTTTTTGTCCTTTTTTTCACGCTTTTTTTTCTTTTTTTTTTGTCCTTTTTTTCACGCTTTTTTTTTTCTTTTTCCTAATAAACGTTTTTTTCGCTTTCATACATTTTCGTCTGTTTTCATACGTTTTCGTCCGTTTTCATACGTTTTTGTCTGTTTTCGCCCGTTTTCATATATGTTTGCCCGTTTTCGTCCGTTTTCATACGTTTTTGTCCGTTTTCATACGTTTTCGTCTGCTTTCTTATGTTTTCACCCGTTAACGTCTGTTTTCATACGTTTTCATATGTTTTCTTACATTTTCGTTCGTTTTCATTCGTTTTAATACATTTCCGTCCGTTTTCTTTCGTTTTCGTTCATTTTTCATACGTCTTCGTTCGTTTTCAGACGTGTTTTTACGCTTTCATACGTTTTCGTCTGTTTTCATACATATTCGTCCATTTTCTTATGTTTTCGTTCGTTTTGATACGTTTTCGTCCATTTTCATCCGTTTTCTTTCGTTTTCGTCCATTTTTCAAATGTTTTTGTCCCTTTCATACATGTTTTTACACTTTCATACGTTTTCTTCCGTTTACATACATTTTCGTTTGTTTCCGTCCATTTTTTCATTCGTTTTCGTCCGTTTTTAAATGTTTTTTTTGGCAATTTTCATACGTTTTCATATGTTTCTAAATATCACAAGTGATATTCTGAATATCACAAATTATATTCTGAATATCACAAGTGATATTCTGTAATATTCTAAATATCACAAGTTATACTCTGAATATCACAAGTGATATTCTGTGATATTCAGAATATCACAGAATATCACTTGTGATATTCTGAATATCACAAGTGATTTTCTGTGATATGCAGAATATCACAAGTGATACTATGAGTACCATAGATGATATTTCGGATATCATAAGTAATATTCTGTGATATTCAGAGTATCACAAGTGATATTCTGAATATCATAAGTGATAGATATTCAGAAAATCACAAGTGATATTTAGAATATCACCATTGATATTCAGAAAAACACAATTGATATTCAGAAATGTATAAAACGGACGAAAAAGTAAAATCACAAGTGTTATTCAGAATATCACAAGTGATATTCAGAAAATCACAAATATTCAAAAAAAAAATGGACTAATACCAAAAAAGCTTATGGAGTTCTTGGCATTTTTCGTGTTGTTTCTGAGTTTAATGCTGAGTATATAATGAAGATCATTATTGGATTTTACACCAAGGTATTAATTACGTACTTTTTATGTACAAGATGGTTTTTGTGCCTTTCACTGTAATAGACAAACACAATAAATGTTTTTGCTTATGGTATATGTGTAGTATCACTAGTGATATGTTTGATATATGTGTAGTATCACTAGTGATATGCTTGATATATGTGTAATATCACCAGTGATATGTTTGATATATGTGTAGTATCACCAGTGATATGCTTGATATATGTGTAGTATCACCAGTGATATGTTTGATAATCCGTTTCTTATTGTTGTAATTACTGATAAGCTGTCTATGATACTGGACTTCTTTCGTAGACAACCTAAGAGAGCTAAAGTCAAAAGTTGAGACTGATTTGCCAAGTCTTCTACCCAGAAAAGTTTGTGATATTGTTCAAGATTTTATGGGTATAAAGAATCCTCCTAAAGGACATAAGAATGACCGTATTAAGGGTGGACGTGAAAAAGCTATTGAGAAAAGTAAGAACCAAAAGAAGGGTTGTAATATTTGTAGTTTAACTGATCATAATAGACATACTTGTCCAAAAAAGGGAAAAGTTTCACCGTCATCACCATCTTTTCTACTACCTTGGATTTGTTTTGAGTAGTATTTAGTTTAATATGGTAATGTGAAAAGTGAAAAGTGTCATACCTGTAGTATCACCAGTAATATATCACAGAATATTACTTATGATATCCGGAATATCATTTGTGGTACTCATAGTATCACTTGTGATATTCTGCATATCACAGAAAATCACTTGTGATATTCTGAATATCACAGAATATCACTTGTGATATTCTGAATATAACTTGTGATATTCAGAATATAACTTGTGATATTTAGAATATCATAGAATATCTCAGAATATAATTTGTGATATTTAGAATATCACTTGTGATATTTAGAAACATATGAAAACGTCTGAAAATTGCCAAAAACGAATGAAAAAACGGACACCATCTTACAGGAAATTCAAAGTCTTGGATAAGCTACGTCATAACCAAGAGTTGTGGTTACGCCGTAGTTCTTGATTCGGGCCATTTTATATTTGAATTCCTAGCTACAGCGTAATGGAGAGTTTGAGTTAATCCGTAGCTTTCTTCAGCATACTAAGTATATATTTGTCTTTGATGATTTCGTTCCATTTTCTGCGTCTCTTTAGCTCCTATGCTCACTTTATGACCTGGATACAAAATATAAAGGAATTAGAGTATATATCCACATAATCAGTATAATAAACAAGCATATAAGGGGGAAACTGACACTTAAATATCAGGATTATTTGACGTCATCAAATATCCCCCCACATGAACTCTATTTGCCCTCAAGTAGACCTTATTAAAAGTATTCTCAAGAAGATATCTCCCGGTATTACTCGGAAAACATGAGATTAAAAATATCCTATGCTAGAATTCAAAGCCGAACACCACTCGAAAAGGTGAACTAACACTCATACTCTCTATATTTTAAGTGTCAATTTTCGGGGTGATCACTCAAAGCACAGTCATAGTAAGTATTCTATCATAGGCTTGACGGTTACACAAATCTCCACCACTAGAGCTAAGGTCAAAACAATCTTTGAAGGCAATATTGGGTGACACAAATATAGTTAAGTGTGTAATGTCCCTACTAACATACTACGGCAAAGGCGATAAAGAACATCGATACATGACCGGAACGCCGGGTAAGACACCAATGCCTGCTCAAATCCCTCACCTAAGCATGATTCGCGACTAAGGGTAGGTATAGACATGTGAATACACAAAATGGGTGTTAAAGAAACATATCAAGCAAATAGTCTAAACCTACAACTAAGTCATCACCGTTGACCGTTCACCCAAAGTCCAAGCTTCGAAATTCAAGTTCCGGATCATAGCAAGTGAGTGTGCCAATAGTGGACGTCATGATGGACACACTACTTGGTCTTCATGTTGGTGNAAAACACGTCTGAAAACGGACGAAGACGTATGAAAAATGGACGAAAACGAAAGAAAACGGACGAAAACGTATTTAAATGAACGAAAACGTATGAAAACTGACGAAAACGTATGAAAACGAACGAAAATGTAAGACAACATATGAAAACGTATGAAAACAGACGTTAACGGGCGAAAACATAAGAAAGCGGACGAAAACGTATGAAAACGGACAAAAGAGTATGAAAACGGGCGAAAACGTAAGAAAACGGGCGAAAATATAAGAAAACGGGCGAAAACGTACGAAAACAGACAAAAACGTATGAAAACGGATGAAAACGTATGAAAACAGACGAAAATGTATGAAAGCGAAAAAAAACGTTTATTAGAAAAAATAAAGTGAATTAGAAAAAAGAAAAAAAAAAGAAAAAGAAAAAAAGAAAAAAAAAGCGTGAAAAAAGGACAAAAAAAAAAGAAACAAAAAAAACAAAAAAGGAACAAAAATCCCTTAAGCGTGAAAAAATAAAATAAAATAAAAATAAAAAAATGAATAATAAAAAAGACAAAGAAAAAGGGAAAAAAACATGGACTTATGTTTCCCCATTTAATCTTAGGTTAATCCCCACCATTAGATAAAACTAGATGGATGGTGGGGATTTGTCCCTTAGTATGCACCAAAATAAGAGTATGCATTTGAATTTTCCTCTGCAAGCAAGTAGCACAAAACTAAGAAAACAAAATACGACCTTGAAGAAATCTTCATGTCTAATTATTTCAAGTTGATTGGAATAATAGTTATTACGGTATAATAATATCGTTTTATAGTGTAAGTGATCCACGAACTATGCAATATAAGATCATGCAGCTTGAATGAATATAAGATAATTGCGTTTTACTTATCTCCAATATATCCATACACAAACATCAATAAAACATGTTTAAGTATCTTTGTATCTTTATTACCGGCAGACCCGACCAAAAATATAAAGTGATTACTTATGATTTCAAAGTCGAATTTGCTTTTGTTCAAACACTCAACTGATCAACCTGCCAGGTTAGGTAAAGTTACGTTAAGTCCAATTTAATTAATATTGCACTAATTAAAAAAAAAACGTTTAATATATAATTATATATTTAAGTATTACTTTAAAGAGTAAAAATCTTTTGTGATACATTTTTTCTTAATATTCTTTTAAATATTTCCCCTTTGCACGGTTCAAAATATATAAAGAGCCATTACCATTATGAAGGTCTGAATATGGTTTACATGGGATAGATATTTGAAAAGTCTTCGGTAGCAATATGAAAACTTAAAGAGGTGACTCTGGAATTGGTTATGAGATAGGGGGTTGATAATTCCACATAGCAAATTACTACATACACATAAATATCATGCATAAGGACAAAAAATATTTTGTCCTTATGCATGATATTATGCATGATATTTATGTGTATGTAGTAATTTGCTATGTGGCAATATCATTTGCCTATGAGATATTGTTACATACCACGGAGAGATCTTTGTAATTAAATTCATGAATTTAGGTTAGGCAGGGACGTCATATTCGGACCTATTAAAGAGAGTGTTCTATGATGTTTTGAAAGATTTATATTCAATGTTAAGAAAAAAGGACTCGTCGGTTTAGAAAAGGATAACTAAATAACGGTTATATCTATTCTTAACGAGTAAATGAACATGTCGTCTGCTCCAATGGGTATCTATGACATGATACATAGACTTGAAATTAGTTTGTTAGGTAACGAACTGAAACGTACTTCGTAGCTGTATTGCTTTTATAACTTTATTAATGTTATTTTATAACGAAAGTATAGTGTCACAATGGAACATATACATATAAGTATCGTAGATGAAAACTACCTTTGACTAATTCGTTCACTTCTTGCCATTGTTAGTTTGTAACTTTGTATAAACAGAAAGAACTTTGTTTTTCAGTATGTTAGGTAACTTAATTTGTTTTTGGTTTAAATTACAACTTAATTAATTTGATATACGAAGAATCTATATTGAAAATTCATAAAGATGATTTATAAAGTGCCGTTTACTATGCTTAAAGTCTTAAACTATGGGGACAATTACTTAAAGAGACCACGAGAAATTTTTTTCCCGCTATATAGACCATATTTGAATTTTGGAAAAAAAACTTCCTAATACTAAACTTACATTAAATTTCATTAGTAAATTTACAGCAGTCAATAAAAGTGATAGAACCAGTCTTAAGTCATACGAAAAGATATAATACGACAATAACTTTTGCGCCATAAAACTTGATCCTCTCTATTAGAAAAAATTGGAATATCAAGAAGATTTAAAACGGGAAAAAGGTCTAACCAAGTGTTTGGAAAATTCCACGAACCACTGTTCACTATGTCTACCACACTTTCTCGAAGGTCAAACCCCTCTCGAGTAATACTACGGACAGAAAAGTGACTTTTCAAAGGAGAAAACTCGGACCAGTTGTCAAACCAGAATGATGTTTTATGACCATTCCCAATAGAGTCCCAAAAGAAAGGACGTACAATATCGCGTATTTGAAGAACCTTTTTCCAACCCCAACTTACATTAGACATTAGAGGCACGTCCCAAAAGCACCGTCCTTTTAACTTGTACGCATGAATCTACCTAACCCACATTGACTCTTTATGGGTTATAATATTCCAAATGGGGTAGTCATTATGCAATATTGAAGTTTTCCAAGTTACGAATACCAAGCCCGCCTTCGTATTTTGGAAGACACAAATTTTCCCAAGCAATTTTCGCCTTACCTCTAAAATACTCTTTATTGTTATTGAATTAAAGTTGCACATATTAGTTTAAAACCACGTTACTACATTTTACTATCTAAAAATACGCAACATGACATGACACACAACTCATTCTAAAACTAAAGTAATAAAAAGGATAGGTTTGATAATACAATTGTTTACTAGCATCTAAAAACGATTAGCAATGACCATCATCACTGATTGCTAAAACAGCCAACAAATATCATCATCACTGATATCAATCCACCATAAGGTCTATAACTATCTATACAAAATACCTTCAACATTAATGAGAATGTCAGTCTAGTGCTAAAAAGGAATGGCAATCATTGGTGGAGTGGTTCATCGTCACTTTAGCTTGTTGTACCGGAGTGGTTCATCGTCAGTAAAGTCCGTTAGTGGGGGAGTGAACCCGGAAGCTTTCACAGTTTTAGGAAAGGCTAGGCCAGCGGTCTCGCTATTCCTTCGGAGATTCGAGAAAAGATGGAGTAAGAAGACGTGTTTCCAGAACGAACAGTAAAAATAAAAAAGATTTCAAGGCACTCTTTCTCTTATAGCGCTCTTTCCTTCCCTTCTCAACGCCTCGCCAACACAGCTCGTGATACATCAAGACGAGATCTATTAAGAGAATGATTTATTCTCGAAAAAATATGAATAGTTACATCCAATTACAAACTACACGAAAGTTGCCCCTTTAGGCAAGCTTCGCTCCTCTCCCTCTGGTCGAGTGGCTTCGCAAAAGAAAGATAAGCTTGAGATGCTACAATAGCTTCAGCCTGATCGATCCGCCTTTAGAACCTTGCCAATTAGCTTCTGGAGATCGGGTTCTCAGTTGAAGCTAAGCGCCTGCCTATTCTATTAGTCAAGCAATCACCTGGGATCGGATACATCTTCAATCCTTGAATGTCGGTTTTGCCTTTGAGTCAGTCGTTCATAATTTTGCTACAGATGATACACGAGGAATCTTTTTATGGTGGTTCTTAGTGAAAATTCCGGGTAACTGGATCGCCCCGGCGGGGTTGCTCTGAACTGCATATTTCCAATACAGACGCGGCGATCAGTTGGACCTTTGATTCATTAACATCTCTTTTGCGCGTTAGCGCATCCGTTTTCTTGCTCCTACTAAGATGAGAAATTCCCCGATAAAGCTGCTAGTGGAAGAAGGATAGGGTCAGCAGGCCTTCATACAGATCGTGAACCAAAGATATTGAATCATTGCTGCCCCATTGATATATCAAACCGAACCATTGATAATCGGCTCGACGGACACAAGAAGAAACACACAAATATCGACGCAAATGATGTTGTCGAAAACTAAACACCGCTGCCCTAGGCGCGGGTACTCGGCAAGTAAAACAATAATATCTCCAGCCACAATCCAATCCTACACCTTTAAGATTCAGACACACTAATCAAACCAACATCAAAGCCTAAATTTATACACACCATATCAACATCCAATCCTAAAAAAATTTAAAACCAACAAAACATACACACCTACCATACAAACATCTGACCCATTACACAACTTGTCCGACGGTCCATTTTACCACCTCTGCAAAACTGGAGTCAAGTAGCGCATTGAGTTTATTAGAGATGGAATCATAGACCTTCCCTATGATGAAACCAGGATGCTGTTTAGGACTGGGGATGTTTTTGTCTGGTTCACGATAGTGCACACGACACTTGTGCATAACCAATATCAGCTGGGAACTCACACTGGTCAAAACTATAGTAAAGTAATCTTCTTGTTTCAATCAGTTCCAAGTATTCCTCGCTTTCGTTGAACGTTAACTCATGTTAATGCTCCCATCAAGTGTTTCATATATATCCTATGTACGTGAATGAACAGGAAAACGAGGTCCAAGTCAAAACCAACAGTCCACCAAAATCAAAGAAAACAAGCAAGAAAATCCGAGTAACCAAATTTTTAAGATCTTATCAAGTACTTGGAAATTCAATGGTCTTATTTTTTCTTGGGAAAAAGTGAAATACTCGAAACAGATGTCGGACCAAAGTCGGTTACTTTTTAATTATCTTTCTAAAAAATACCAGGATTGACTTTATGAGTCAAATATCTGGTGTCTTTCAGGAAACATGGCCACAAATGTGGTTTAACATTATCTAAAAAAGTGTAGAGCAAAGTGAAATACCTTGATTATAGCCACATAAGGCTTCATTTCTAGATGGCTTTCATCGGGAGGGGTTACAAGTACACTATCCTACTGCACATTCAAGAAAGAAACACGATGAAAACAACATTTATATACCATGCTACTAAATCTATACAATTTTGTACAGGTCTTTATGGGATCTTGGATGAATCATAGATGAACTTTATAATAAAAACAATAAGAGTATGAGTATGCACATCTGATGCAGTGACTCGTTTGTATAACAGAGGGGGTGGGAACTTTCTGTAAACGACACTTTATTATTAATATTCCACTCTAAAAACGATTACAATGATATGTATATATACTATGTCAAACGGTATTAGAGAACCGTTGTGACTCTTCCTAAGGGTTATGCATCAAACGTTATATCCTATCCTACAATACAGAAATACAGTTAATAACTATCTATAATACATATATGGTCCTTATACTTTAAAGACTTATGTTTCTTGATTATTTCAAGTCAACATTCACTCCCCTAATCAAGAAATCATTAATCTTATACTTTCACTCTGTTCCTTTGTTCATCAACTTGGTCTTGTCCTTCTTTTATTATTGTCGTTGATGCTTGTAATTCTGTTTGTTGGCTTCTGGTTTCGTTTCCATGGTTGATCTTTCTTGATCATCGTCCTTGACTTCTTCCATTTCAATTCTGCTTATCTTTGGTGGTTCATCCATTGGTATCCCTTGCATCTTCAAATCTGCATCAGGCTGTGGATTCTAGATGTCTGCGCACCTTGCCATTTCATCACTTTCTGCCCCGTCCTAGATTTGCTCTAAGTGCATCTTCAAAAATTAGGTTTTCACCATGCCTTCTTCTTGGCCATCTGCCAAATACATCCTTTCTTTTGGAACTCTCTTTCTTGCAACAATCTTCTTTTCTGTTTCTGCCCAAAAACTGTACGTTTTCAAGGACTATCTTCATGCTTTGTTTTCGGGTCTTCTTCTTCATTCAAAATCGATAACTCCTTGACTGCAAAATGATCGATCCATGTAACATGTAGCTCTGATCCACTTTTGTACAGGTCTTTTATGGGATCTGGATCAATCATAGATGAATTTATAATAAAAACAATAAGAGCTATGGAGTATGCACATCTGATGCAGTGATCTGTTTGTATAAACAGGAGGGGGGTGGGAACTTTCTGTAAACGCACTTTTATATTAATATTGCCTTAAAAACGATTACAATGATGATGTATATATACTATGTAACTTGTATAGAGAACGTTTGTAGACTCTTCCTAAGGGTTTATGCATCAAACTTATGATCCTATCTACAATACAGAAATACAGTTAATACTATCTATACTACTATATTGGTCTATATCTTTAAAAGACTTCATGTTTCTTATTATTTCAAGTCCCAATACAAAGCTGGTTTTTTGGAAAAGAGGAAAAAAAAAAAAAAAAAAAAAAAAAAAAAAAAAAAAAAAAAAAAAAAAAAAAAACATGAGAACATATTCCCAAAGAATGATTAATTGGAAAGGAAATTACGATCTTAATTATCATTTGAGGTCAGAACAAGTCCACATATAAAGGCTGCATTCAGTATTCTAGTTGGCTATCCCTTTCTTTAAAAGCAAATGAAATCTTGTGCAAATGTTTAAACTACATCAACTTTCTTTCTTAACTTATAGAACAGACTTGACTTCAGTGGTCAATCCACTTGGGCCAAAAGTGATTACCATAGCAGGCTTGATCATACCGGTTTCAACACATCCCACTGGCACAGTTCCAATCCCACCAATCTTGTAGACATCCTGGAGTGGAAGATGGAGTGGGTTGTCTGATGGTCTCTTTGGCTCGTTAAGCTGGTCAAGTGCCTCAAGTAGAATTGAACCCTTGTACCAGTCCAAGTTGGTTGACCTCTCAATCATGTTATCACCCTAGAGGTTGGGACAAATGGGACTTTGTCAGGGTTGTATCCTACCTTCTTGAGGTATGAAGACACTACACAATTTCATCGAACCTAGATTTGGAGTATTTTGGTGTAGTCGCGTCCATCTGTAAATAAAGAAATACCCAAATTAAATACACCGTCCTAACTCTTTTTACTGAGATTTATAACAAAATAATTTACATTCATGCAGTTACCTTATTGCAACAACAGATCATTTGCTTTGCACCAAGAGTGAAGGCAAGCAAATCAAGCTCACTAGTCTGCACATCTTTGGAATACCAGCTTCAAAACCACCAGTTGTTGAGTCAATGATGAAAACAGCGCAGTCAGCCTGAGACGTTCCAGTAATCATGTTCTTGATAAAGTCACGGTGACCAGGAGCATCAATGACAGTACAGTAGTAACTGGTGGTTTCAAATATCCACAATGCAATATCAATACTGATACCACGTTCACGCTCTACCTTGAGATTAACACCCAGGCGTACTTGAATGAACACTTGTTCATCTCAGCAACCTCTTTCTAGAACCTTTCAATCACACGCCTGTCAATACCTCCTAGCTTATAGCTCAAGTGACCTGTTGTGGTCGACTTTCCTGAGTCACATGGCCGATGACAACAAGGCTGATGTAAACCTTTTCCTTACCCATGATTAAGCTTGCTGGTTTGCTGAGATTATGAGAAAATATCAGATAACAGAAATAATATTCAAATAATGACAAAAGAAATAGCTACATAAATCCATACATGCCAACAAAAATTATTGCGCAGTTTTTTTGTTTCAAGTTACACATATGAACATCTAGGTGTTTAAAAGACTAAAAGCACTAATAAATATGAGTCCAGAAAGCACAAAACTTTAAATAAAACCAGTATAGAAAAGGCATATGCAAACGATTTCCACTTTGTAGAGTATTTAAAACCATGGCTTATCACAACATAAATTTCTGAAAGTTAATAGTTTTATCCACATGAGTCCATAAGTTAGGACTATGAATTGATAAAATTAAAATACTTTATATCATATATGTCACTTAAAACATGTAGGACCTAGAAACAATTATGCAGTTGTAAAAAAGTGCTAATAGAAGACAGAATAAAAATCTAAAACTCTATATGATTGCAACTGTTTAAAGTTACCGCTGGATCAAATACTACAAGGTTTCTTATGTTGCAAATAGATCAATTATGAAAAAAGTTACTTTACAAACTGTTGTAATATAGTATGCATATTAGCAAGTACTATTAAGTCTAGGGGGTCATAGTGTAACTTTAGTCAAATAGGAATGCATAAGTCGGTTCTTTTGCTATATATATTGCAAAGACGACTTGTATTAGTTGGTGCATTCATTCATCTTGTTTTCTCCTTTTGTATAGCAGCCAAGGTTCAACTCTTTTAGGGTTGGTTTTCTTCCCCCCTCATCTCTACAATAAAGAGGTGAGGGGGGAGGGGTCATTGTACATCATTCTTTTCTTTACAAACGTTAAATAAAGGTTAATCGTTTTGGTCTCGATCTTGTGCGGTTTACATATATATTTGCTTGTTTGTTTGTCTTCGAATATCGGGTAATCCGCTCTCTAGTATCCAGGTTTGTTGTAGGTTTATACAATAAGTGGTATCAGAGCCAGGTTCGAAGGTTTCTGGTTACTAGGTTCGATATCGAGGGGTTCTTTTGTTTGGGTTTTTTCGTCATAGAAGAAGACGGTTTGGTTTTCGGGTTCTTGACGATCGACAAAAGAATGAACTTTCCTTGGTGATCATTTTTTTTCTGGAAGGAGCATAAGGTTCATTATGTTTGGGCTACCAGAATTTCGACAAGAAAAGGGTTACAGTTTGGGTTTCGTTCAAACGGTAACAAAGGAGCAGGTTAGTGTCGATAGCAAAAAGGCTTTCGGGTTTTGGAGGTTCATCTAAAACAGTTGTACGACACAAGGTTTCTTTGGGGTTCGGTTTTAGGACTTCGAAAAGTGTCGGGATTTTAGCTTGCTACGCACAACACATGGGTATCGACTTAAAAGGGTTCTTTTGAAGTTCGGTTTGTCGAGGTTATTGCGACAAATAATACTTCAAAGGTTCTTTAGTTTTCAAGTTGTCGAGGTTACAGACACAGGTTAAGGAAAGCTTAAGGTTAGTTGGTTTTCGGGTGTATCGAAGATCGACAGTTCTGGTGCGTTTCGGGTTTTCTTGTCGACAATATAGACGAAGAAGAAACTGTACTAGGTGGTTGCTTTTTTGGTTTAAAAAGTCAATCTTTGGGAAGTGTTATATATTACGTAAATATGTTGGTTTTATACTTCAAAGTAATATTTAAATAATTGTTTTTAAATCTTGGTGGGAATATTAGGCCCAAGGTTTTAAAAATCTGTCTTTAAATATTAAATCTAAAAAGGTTTGTTTTAGATAAAGTATTATTACTTTGAACGGATTTGTTGCACAAGGGACTTTGTTAGTTTGATGTTGCGAGGTTTATATCACAATGTTTTAAGAATAAACAAAGGGTCGCTGAAAAGAAATTTCAAGACTTGTCGAGGTTGCAAGGTTTCTTAGGTTACAAGAAATTTGTTTTGCAAAATTAAAGTGCGACAAGGGTTACTTCAAAAAATCGTTTGGTACTTTCTTGATTCAAGGGTTGTCGATTTGTTGGATGGTTTGATCCAAGGTTCAATCGATATTTGAGTAAAGAAGGGTTTGTTTTTGAAGGGTTTCTTGGTTTGATCGATTTTTGGTTTATTACAAGGATTAAATTGATCAACAAAGGGAGAACAGAATGATGACGGAGACCATGTTTGACATCGAGAAATTCGATGGGACGAATGACTTTGGATTTTGGCAGGTAAAAATGAAGGCTTTGCTGGAACAGCATGGATTAGCTGCAGCATTTGAGGAGTTACCTGGAACTACAATAGTAGCATACGATTACGTCATTCAGAAAAAGGCTTACATCGCATTGATCTTGTGTTTAGGTGATTGGGTCCTGAGGGAGATCACCAAGGAGACGACTGCAACGGGGATTTGGAAAAGGTTAGAGACTTTATACATGAAAAAGTCTTTAGCTAATCGTTTGTACTTGAAGAAGAAGTTATATACTTTTCACATGCATCCGGGTAAGAGTCAGTCTGAACATATTGATGAGTTTCATAAGCTGGTAAGTGACTTAGCGGCTATAGATGTTGCTATATCGGAAGAAGATCAGGCATTATTATTACTCACATCTTTACCATCGTCTTACGGTAATTTCGTGGATACTTTGCTATACGGTCGGAATATTTTGAAGCTAGAAGACGTGGTCGCGACACTTCATTCTAGGGAACTTCAAAAGGTGACGGAAGCAAAGGTTGATGGTGGTGAAGGGTTGTATGTGAGGGGGAGATCTAATCAAAGTGATATGCAGCAGGGTAAAGGTAGTGCGTTGTCAAAGACACGAGGAAGTAGCAGCAGACTCAAGCGTTATATATGTCAGTCTGAGGAGCATTTGAAAAGGCATTGTCCCAGGTATAATCACAAGAAATCTCAAGGTTTTGTCAGGAATGAAGATCAGGTATCCGGTTCTGGAACTGATGGGTATGACAGTGTTGATGATATGATGGCTATGAGTGTTGAACAACTATTAAACTGGATCATGGATTCAGGGGGCTCATACCATATGACATACATGAGAGATTACTTGTTTGATTTTAAGGAGTATGACGGTGGCAATGTACTGCTGGGTGATGGTAGGAAATGCCGTATACGGGGGACAGGTAAGGTTCAAGTACAGATGAGGGATGGGTCAAGTTTCGTTTTGGACAACGTCATGTATGTTCTGGAATTAAGGCGAAACTTGATATCGCTGGGCACTCTTGAAAAGGAGGGTTTTACCGTGAAGATGCAGTTGGGCAAGATCAAGGTTATAAAGGGATCACTGGTGGTTTATCAGGAACAAGGAAGGCTAATTGCGTATATACCCTGGACGGTCAGGCAGTGACCGGGAAGACATTGAAGGGTAGGAAGCAGTTAGGAGAATCTCAGACTGAGAGGAAGATCAAGACAGGCAATGTTCTTGATTCTTGTAATCAGAGGTCTACACAACAATGTATGAAGAGTGGGGTCGCCAAACATTTGGGTGTTGCAAGGATACAGCAGCAGAATGGGTTGGTTAAGAAGACGAATGTGATACTCTTTGGTAAGGTACGTTGTTTTCTGATTCAGTCTGGTCTGTCCAAGGTTTTTGGATAGAGGATACAACCGGGTCTACATATCTAGTGAATAGGTCACCATCATCAGCGATTAGATTCAAGACGCCTATAGATATGTTAGGGTGTTTCGGTTGGCTTGCTAGTAATAAGCAAGGGATGCTTGAACCGGTTAACGTCAAGTGCATATTCCTGGGATACCGTGAAGGTATGGTGTGTTATTGGCTTTGGAGGTTAGATGACGTTACTTCAAAGGGAGTGCTTTACAGGAATATGGGTTTCAATGAGAGTGGGGAATACAAGAAAACTTTCATTGGTTCTGGTGTATGTACGGGTTCAGTGCAGGTGTTGCAGGGAGTTGAGTTTGAGGTGGAACCGCTTGGGGATCATACATTTGAGGTGGAACCTCAGGGGAATGTCGGTCAGGTAGCTGGTTCACAGGAAGTACAAACTCAGGATTTAATAGACTATCATTCAGCACGTGATAGGGATCAACACTCAGCACGAAAACTATACAGGTATAGAGAAAACAGTAATGAGGCTGCTTTTGCAGTTGCTGCAGTGGAGAAGATATACTCACATGAGTCATTGACTTTCAATGATACAGTTGCTTGTGAGGTAATTTCCAAGTGGAAGTCTGGATTGAAAGAAGATATGGATACTCGGTCAGATGTTTATTTGCTCAGCAACGGTTGCAGGAAAAGCAGTGACGACAGCGATGACTATTACTGTGAGTATACACCAGGTATGTTCATACATCTATTTCTCTATATAGATGGTATGTTTTTTTCTTGCGGATACAAGGCTGAGATCTGGGTTACCAAGGGATTGCTGGATAAAGCAAACGGAAATATACTTGGTATGGAGATCATCAGGAATCAGAGTGGTAATACTCTGAGGGGGTCACAGTCCAGGGTTCACAACGGAAAGTTGGTACAAACTTTGTTGGAGGGACACTCCATACTGTCGTTGGAGGGTAGTCTATCAGGGGACTGTGATGTGGAATAGAATGGTAAGTTGTCATATACATATGCGGTTGGAAGCCAGGAGTATCAGATGGTCTGCACGAGACCTGACATAGCATCTGTAGATGTGGGTATGTTGGATAGGTTCGATCGTGGATTACAGACAGACGTACAGGTTTTTGTGGATTTTGACTACGCTATGGGTAGATCGATCACTGTCATGGGTAGATCAATCACAAGGTACGGGTTTATGATACGAGAATGTGCAGGAAGCTCGGAAGCTATGATGCTGCACATGGAGGCTTTGTCAACAACTGAAGCGGCGTATATGACACTTACGGAGGCTGCAAAGGAGGCTATTTGACTAAAGGGACTCTTGATTGAGTCGGGAGCTAAGCTAATGTTAGTAGCGGTTATTGCTACTAGTGTGTGGATGAAGGCACACCCCTATCCGATGTTCCAGCGCTGGTTGAAGCTGCTGCGTATCGGAGATGGCTAATATGATACTAAGGTGGAAATTGTTGTAATATAGTATGCATATTAGCAAGTACTATTAAGTCTAGGGGGTCATAGTGTAACTTTAGTCAAATAGGAATGCATAAGTCGGTTCTTTTGCTATATATATTGCAAAGACGACTTGTATTAGTTGGTGCATTCATTCATCTTGTTTTCTCCTTTTGTATAGCAGCCAAGGTTCAACTCTTTTAGGGTTGGTTTTCTTCCCCCCTCATCTCTACAATAAAGAGGTGAGGGGGGAGGGGTCATTGTACATCATTCTTTTCTTTACAAACGTTAAATAAAGGTTAATCGTTTTGGTCTCGATCTTGTGCGGTTTACATATATATTTGCTTGTTTGTTTGTCTTCGAATATCGGGTAATCCGCTCTCTAGTATCCAGGTTTGTTGTAGGTTTATACAATACAAACTTTTTTGGTTGCAAAGCATCAATATGATATAAAATTTTAAAGTATAAAATACAGTCTTCGCCTGAGAAATTCGAACTCTTCGCCTGAGAGCTTCAGCTATTTTAAAAGGAAGATATGAAAAAAGCAGAAACTTGCATACCAATAATGAAGCAAACGCGGTTTCAATACGATTGCCCATCAAATTCAGATATTCATCTCCTTTTCGGGTCATTACCTCATTCCCATACAGTTCTTCCAAGGCCATTGCATTATCAGTTATTAAACACTGTATTTAAGAAAAATGGCTAGTCAAAACTACAAATCAGCATAAATACTTCTATTCTAACCGTAATATCGGGATGAGATGCAAAAAAGGAACTTGAAAGATGGCATATGATATTTTACATACTCTCTATATAGAGGTGTTATCCCGGCCATGTCAGACAAGAGCATAACCACACTGCAATTTAACAAAAGCACGTAAGGATAGTATAAAATAAGACGTTCTTAGAGGGAAATGAATTGGGTGACGCAACCTAGTGTGGCACATATTATCATCAAAACTGAAAAATGATGTAACTAGAGTAGGCACTTGATTTCTAAAGAAATTCCCGTGCTTAAAGATAGCATCACCAACCCAGATCATGATGTAATTGTTCAAGTTTTGCATATATATCTGTGACCCGATAATCTTTATCTTATGCTCGTTTTTATATTAGTTTAAACTCTAAGGACCAGACATGTTAAAAACAAAGTTATTAACTAACTAATTAGGTATTTCGGTTGGACTAAAATCGAAGGGACATGTTGGTTGAATCACAACGATTCATCCTTATATATATGTATATACTTGTAACGTTTCAAAGGTAAATCAATACATAGATTTTACTTATTCATATTTGCAACTTATATATCGATCTAGTAAAGAGTTTGGGACAACAATTGGCATCAAGAGCAAGGATTTACACACGAAAATTGATATCGATTCGTTAGCATAACGAGATCATAACAAAAAACACAACGAGAAGCCAAGAGACGCAGAAAAAAGGAAGAACACATCGTTCTTTTCTTTAGCGAGGAACAAGTTTTGTTTTTCTTTATCTTCCAAGAAAAACAAACAACGATTTGAATAAGGAAACGCGTAGAAAAGATAGTGCACAATCTAATTTACGTAGGGGTTGCAAACGTTGAACATCAAACGTTATTGGTGTCGTGGAAGAAGGAGACTTTGTGTAGTAAAGTAAGCGAACCGGTTTGGAGGAAAAAACACAAAGCAAGGAGCGTTGTTGTGGAAAGAAAACGTATACGTAGAAGGAACGAGAAGTACTCAAGGAAAGCGTGTGGAGTTTGTGTTGGTACGACACAAGAACAACAACAACAACGACAGCAGAAACAAACGAAGGGACTGTTTTGTTTCATTGGAACAAAATCAGAAACGAAGGGACGTTTTTTGATTTGGCGTGGGTTACCAAGGCGTGGTAACAAAGAATTGTGTGTAGGAAACTTAGAGATTTCAACGAGACCGAGATCAAGGACAACACACAAAGGGAAGGTAACGTGTAGTGTGGTACAAGGAAGTTTTGTTGATTTGTTTGTGTCGAGTACAAAGTAAAATTTTGGCAACAAACAAGAACAAAACAAGGAGGCCGAAACTTTGGTTGAAGATTCAAAGAAGAATCCAAAGGCAACAAAGTAAGGAGGCTGTGGCAAGATTGTTTAGACTCGTTGGGTACAAAAGTAACAACAACAAATTCGACAAGAAGAAAAAGGAGAAGGAACTTTGGTGTAACACTTTATTCGAATCAAAACAGAAAACAAGGCAAACAAATCCGTAAGGTTTGTTGAATTTAGAAGTCGAATTTGAAAAGAAAAACGTAATGAGTCTAGCAGAAAACAAAAGAAATAAAGTGGGAATAAGATCAAACGTTGGTGCACCATTTTACTAACGAGGCAAAGGAATACAATTCGTATTCATAACAACAACGAGATCACAAGTAACAAAAGAAAACTTATCTTTGATTTCCTTTTCAATTATAATAGAATAGTATAGATATTGTTAGTGTATACTATTAGGAAATCCCGATAACTATTATTGATCCCGTAGTATTAAGAGTGATTTTATATATAATTCCCATATTAGAAAATACCATACTAGGAAGAATAAATTCCTTACGCATTAAACGGTGAAGATAATAAATTCCAATAAGATGACTACCGTTGACACGACTAACGACAACAACAATACATCCAACATAGTGAAACCCTTAGCACCTATTGCACAATACCAATGCCCAAAATTGAAAAACACAAATTACACGGTGTGGGCTATACAAATAAAGGTTATATTAGAAGCACATGGTTTATGGGAAGCAATAGATCCTAAGGATAACACAGAAGTAGATGATAAGAAAAACAAGGCAACAATGGCCTTGTTATATCAAGCGTTGACTGAGGATGTAATTTTACAAATAGCAAGTTGTAAGACGGCCAAGGAATTATGGGATGCATTAAAGAAAAGACACTTTGGAGAAGAAAAGGTGCAGCAAGCACGATTGCAATCATTGATGATTGGATTTAACTCACTTAAGATGAAGGAAGATGAGACGGTGGATGCATTTGCAGACAAATTAAATGGCTATTTCACGAAGGCAAAAGAACTAGGGAAAACATTAGATGAATCACTTATAGTTAGAAAACTATTAGACTCCACACCTGATAGATTCATTCAGATAGTATCATCCATAGAACAAACAAGTGATCTAGACGACATTACCCTAGATGAGATCACTGGAAAACTCAAGGCGTTTGAGGATAGAATAAGACTCCGGAAGGGAGGTCAAGTGGAAAGCCAAGAGAATTTACTATTCACACATGGTGAACACTCAGGAAGAGGAAAGAATTTTACGTGGAGGTAGATCAAAATATTCACGAGGAAACTGGCGAAATAATAAACACATAAATAACTCACAAGAAGGAAACTCAAATTATAAGGGAAACCCTAATAAGAATACAAATAAGGATTTGAGTAAATTAAGATGTTTCAAGTGTAACAAACTTGGAAACTTTATGAGTAAGTGTAGAGTAAAATCAACAGCTCAGGAACAATCGAACCTTATCTTAGAAGATGATGAACCATCACTGTTAATGACTATGCACGAAACCAAACACGAGGAAGTGTTGTTGAATGAAGGCCAAATTCAACCAGGGAAATATGCTTCAAAGGACGAAAGCATATGGTATTTAGATAATGGTGCAAGTAACCATATGACGGGAACTAAGAGTCATTTTAAGGATATGAATGAAAACATAACAGGACGAGTACGTTTTGGAGATGGATCATATGTACAGATAAAGGGGAAAGGCTCTATATTATTAGGTTGTAGAAACCAGGAACAAAAGGTAGTAACGGATGTATATTATATACCAAACCTTAAGAGCAACATACTAAGTCTAGGACAACTTACGGAGATAGGTTGTAAAGTTATAATGGAGGGAAATAAACTGACTTTGTATGATAAGAGCAGAAAATTGTTGATGAAAGTTGAAAGATCCAAGAATAGATTTTACAGTATTAGATTACAAATAGACACACGTATATGTCTCTTAGCAAATGTAGATAACCAAGCATGGTTATGGCATGCTAGATTAGGTCATCTAAACTTTGACGATATCAACAAGATGGCTAGGAAAGGTCTATTGGATGGAATACCTAGAATAAAACATGCCAGACAGATTTGTGATGCATGTTTATTAGGAAAACACAGCAGAACACCATTTCCAAACCAAGCTAAATTCAGATCAAAGAACCCGTTGGACTTAATATATGGAGATCTTTGTGGTCCTATTAGTCCAGCAACACATTCAGGCAAGAAACTCATATTCTTGTTAGTAGATGATTGTACACGTTTTATGTGGGCATACTTTGTGACTTCGAAAGACCAAGCACTAAGTACATTCAAGGAATTTAAGCAAAAGATAGAAATGGAAATGAGATTGAGAGTAAGAATGCTAAGAACAGATAGAGGAGGTGAATTTACATCAAATGAATTCACCAAATATTGTAAAGATAATGGAATAGCAAGACAGTTGACAGCACCATACTCACTACAACAGAATGGAGTAGTGGAGAGAAGGAATACGACAGTGTTATCAACTACGAGGAGTATGATGAAAGCCATGAAGTTACCCTTAACTTTTTGGGCGGAAGCAGTGAAACACGCTATTTACATACTCAATAGGGTACCTACAAGAGCCCTGATAGATAAAACTCCATATGAGGCACTCTACAATAGAAAACCAAATCTAGAAAACCTAAGGATATTCGGATGCACAGCTTATGCAAAGATAACAACACCTCATATAAAGAAGCTGGATGACAGAAGCATACCAATGATTTACTTAGGAGTATAGGAAGGATCAAAAGCATGTAGGTTATATGATCCTATAGCCAAGAAGAAACATGTTAGTAGGGATGTTAAGTTCATGGAAACAAAGCCGTGGGATTGGAACAAGAATGAAGAAGATACAAGCACACAAGACACATTTTGGACTAGTTTTGTGTTAGAAGGAGTTGACAACGAAAATCCTTTACCAGTCAACACAGAAATCAATGATGATATTGATGACACGTATCAAGAACCGGATCAAATACCAGATCCTGTTACACCAATCACACCATAAACTTACACCTACCACCCTCATTCAAACGAAGAAGAGGAAGCTACTATTAGTTCATTAGAGAACTCAGATCAGAGGTATGATCATACACCAGTACGAGAAATGAGAAGCTTAGCAGAAGTTTACGAAAACGCACAACATGTTGAAGCACCTAGCTTATTCTTCACTGAAGAAGAACCTCGTAATTATAAGGAAGCATCAGTAGATAAGAAATGGATTGAGGCCATGGAGATTGAATTGGATTCAATAAATAAGAATAAAACATGGGTTCTTACTACATTGCCAGAAAATCAAAAGGCAATTGGACTCAAATGGGTTTTTAAAACCAAGCGAGATGCACAAGGAAAGATCATACGATACAAGGCACGTTTAGTAGCAAAAGGATATGTACAAGAACAAGGAATAGACTTCGATGAAGTATTTGCCCCAGTTGCTAGGATAGAAACAGTACGGTTAATATTAGCATTAGCAGCATATCGTGGTTGGCAAGTTCATCACTTGGATGTAAAATCAGCATTTTTACATGGAGATTTAAAGGAAGAAGTCTACGTTACACAACCTGAAGGTTTTGTACAACCAGGAAATTCAGGAAAAGTGTATAAGCTTATTAAAGCTTTATATGGATTAAGACAAGCACCGAGAGCTTGGAATGTGAAGCTTGATCAAACATTAAAATCCTTAGATTTTAAGAAATGTAATCTCGAACAAGCTGTTTATACGAAGAGAAGCAAGAATTCTACAATTATAGTTGGAGTTTATGTAGATGACTTGATAATCACGGGCACTCCAAAGAAGGAAGTAGAATTATTCAAATCCCAGATGGAAGAAAAGTTTGAAATGAGCGACTTAGGATTGTTAGCTTATTACCTTGGGATAGAAGTTACGCAGACAGGAGGAGAGATTACAATCAAGCAGACACGTTATATTAACAAGATCTTGAAGGAAACATATATGATGGATAGTAATGATACGAAGATACCAATGGATCCCGGTACTAAGTTGGTCAAGGCGGAAGATGGAAACTCAGTTGACGTAACTTATTACAGAAGCTTAATTAGAAGTCTCACGTACTTACTACATACAAGACCAGATCTTAGTTATTCAGTCGGACTACTCAGCAGGTGGATGCAAGAACCAAAGGAACATCACTTGAAGGCAGTAAAGCAGGTAATCCGATATATTAAAGGAACAAAGGAGCATGGAATAATTTACAAGAAAGAAGGCGGCTGCAAGATTACAGGTTATAGCGACAGTAGTTATGGAATCAACACTGATCAAGGAAAAGGAACTACTGGCATAGTATTTTACTTTGGAGAGTCACCCATTACTTGGTGTACTCAGAAACAACCGACAGTGGCGCTATCATCATGTGAATCAGAATTTATGGCGGCTACTGCAGCAGCATGTCAAGCCTTATGGTTGAAAAGATTACTTAGTGAATTAACTGGAAATGAAGAAAAGAAGTAACGCTGAAGGTAGACAACGTTTCAGCAATAGCACTTGTGAAGAACCCAGTTTTTCATGGAAGAAGTAAACACATCGACATTCGCTATCATTTCATTCGAGAATGCGTAGAGAATGGACACATCAATGTAGAACACGTCAGCAGAGAACTAAAAAGAGCAGATATATTAACAAAGGCTCTACCAAGATTGAAGTTCACGACAATGCGACAAATGCTCGGAGTTCAAGATTTAGCAAGGAGCAACGATCAAGATTAAGGAGGAGAATGTGACCCGATAATCTTTATCTTATGCTCGTTTTTATATTAGTTTAAACTCTAAGGACCAGACATGTTAAAAACAAAGTTATTAACTAACTAATTAGGTATTTCGGTTGGACTAAAATCGAAGGGACATGTTGGTTGAATCACAACGATTCATCCTTATATATATGTATATACTTGTAACGTTTCAAAGGTAAATCAATACATAGATTTTACTTATAAATATTTGCAACTTATATATCGATCTAGTAAAGAGTTTGGGACAACAATATCAAGGTGTTTGAAGGACTACTTGTAGTCTTATATATCAGTCTTCTAGATATATATGACAAAATACAATCTTAAATGTAGTTTCCTAATACTAAAATATTTCTGTCAGATTTGAGCCACTGTTGGTAACCTGAGACGTAAACCCCAAATTCTACAAAACACCCTGCAACAACCATGGAGTCTGGTAAATCAATATCCCTCCACGAATCTAGATTATAAGGCTAGGGTGGGTGGCCCCAAGGATTTGCAGCTTACAGGAGTTGAACTTGAAATCTCCTTGGCCACTATTGAGGTTTCTTTTAGTCTTAAAAACACCGTGACATATTGAATTCAGTTCCCCATTAATGATGTAATTCTGTCAGATTTTAAGCAAAATGCGGCGTTAGATAGACAAGGAGCTGGTGTGACATTTAGCATCAAGTAAAAAAGCTTTTGGACTCATTGAAGAAACAAAAACAAACATAATAAACAGGTCAAGAAAAAAAAAATTAGGTATTACAAATGTAATACTTGTATTAATAGAGTGCTTGTCAAAATTATCAAAATAAAGGGAAACAGGGTAGTATAATTTAGTATAACTGCATCCATAGTGGGCAGTGGTTGCCGTCTTTTGTTTATATCTTCCACCACTGCAAAAAGGAAAAACGATGTCAAGTAATTAATGAGGCAAGCAACATAATTAATGAGCCTGCTTTAAACCCAATAATAGAATAAAAAAGTAAAATCCAACTAGATAAAAGCTATCTTTGTCAAGTTTGTTCCAACATCAGGCTTGACGCCGTATAGCTAAAGAGAATGGAGATACTCAAGTTATGTTGGGTTATAAAGTCAAAGTACTGCTGAAATAATCAAAGTGCTGTTCAAAGTACTGCTGTTGATCAAAGTACTGCTGTTTATCAAGGTGCTGCTCGTTGACTAAATCAAAGTACTGCTAGATAAAGATAAAGACTAAATCGTTTGAAGATAAAGACTAAAGAGTTATTTTAGAATGTATTGTGTATATCTAGAATATTCTATTAGTTAGGGATTGTATACTTGTCGTTCAAGTATTGTAAACCGACTAGGGTTTTCCTTGTGCCTATAAAAGGATCCCTAAGTCATTGTTATTAGTTAGAGAGTTTTAGAGAAGATAAAGTTCGATAAACTTTATTTAGGGTTGTGAATCTGTATTCATTAAGCAGGTTCAAGGTGATAATATAAAGTATTCAAGTTTGTTATTCTTCTTAGCTTTGTTATGTAATTCCGCATACTTAATAGAGTAATTCAGTGTTTCATTGTTAGTAGATTAGGATTTATCCAATGCTACTAAACTTTAACAAGCTATATAAATAGTTTGATCAGAAGTACAACGATCCAACAAGTTATATCTTTGCTTATGCCAAGTTGTCCATCTGATGGATATCTTTATTCTAGGGATTCAATATTTATAAAAAAAAACTTATCACGGGCACGTTACATATGAGAATAAAGTAGTTCGGATGCAAAAGGCTATTGGGGTATGGCTTTGGAATGCACCTGATTAAGCATCCATTTTAAGGCGGTGTCTGGACTAGCTTATTTAGAGTGTCTATTGGCTTATTTCAGTTTCGAAACACAATACACCTAAAAAATAAAGCTTATTTGAGGACTTATCAGCTTATTTACGCCTAAATGTTTTTTTGGGTCATCGTTTAAGCTCATCCAAATAATCCAGTACTATTTTGCAAACAAATAGGGCTTTTAACTTAACCAGTTTCTTCACAATGCACACCGGTCATAAATTTGGGCATGATATNAAACCGTAATCGGTTCTTTATCTTCAATTGTTTCTTTTTCTTGAATCTGCTCTTCCATAGAACATATAATGGCTCGATTACAGTGGAATTGTTTTTTTTTATTTTTTTTTTTTGTAAAAGAAGGTCGCGCCGTCTACTGGATGGAAATTGACATATTTTTTGTCGATTTAACTAATTACACAGTTACACGAATAATAATGTATCAGTAAGAGATATACTAATAACTTTTTTATTTTACATTTATTTTTAAAATTTTTGTATCTTTTAAATATGTTTCGGACACGAGAGCTCACAATCAACTTGAGAATCCTGACTGGGATAACATCTTTTGGTTGCTATACAACGCCAATCCCCTTTCTTATTTATACCACAAACTTGAGAATCCTGACCGGGATAACATATTTGCATTACTATACATATATCAACAATGTATATCAATGGAGAACAAATTAAAAGTCGCTAATCTCTACGAAGACAAAATGATCTATAACCACTACAAATATCATTTTACCACTTTTTTTACACACTTTACAAAAGTGTGTAAAATATTTTGAGTTTGTTAACATTTAGAAAGTGTGTTAATAAGTGTGAACAAAAAAGTTTTCACATTTATATGTCTAAACTTTTGAAAATGTGATGTATGGTCTGACATTGGGTAGACCACAAGGATGTATTTTGGATTTTACTCAATATATATAATTTACACTCATTGTCAACAGTTAATATGAAAGGACGTAGTCTACTATGGTAATTGTAAATATATACAATACAATATCGTATTCATAGGTGAGAATGGATCTGATGAGAAGAAAAAAACTAAAATGAGAAGAATGAGAAGAAATTCTAGTCACATAATTCAAATAAGAGTGAGAATTTTAAGGGAAATGCATCTACTTTTGTAGGTGCATCTGAAATGTATAGTTGTGGTTTATTTCACCCTTCTTATTTTAATTTTTCTTCCTTATTTGATCCTAACTCATTGACGGGTTTCCTTCTAATTTGTCAGATTTGTGTGCACGTGACAACACATAACTATAAACTATTAACAAGCACTATTAGAGGATTAGGTCACACACCCGCACGAATAAAGCTTGACAAACATGTGATTTACATATGATTAGATTCTTGTCATTAGGTTTTGGATTACATTTTTTTTTTCTATCTTTAAAATTGGATACATGTGATGTGAGTGCCATACATGGAAGGTTAAAAAAGAATAGGCCTTGGTGTATCAAAAAGGCATAATTCAAAGCCTACCAGATCACCTAGTTAGTTTCCTAATGAACATAGCTCCCTCGATAAATCATTTTGAAGTCATGAAATCCATAAAAGATAAATCGATAATAAACTACATGTTATGAAATTTATATTATATTAAAGATCAATGCATATGCTAGTTGCATTTGCAAATTTCTTTACTGAAAGGAGAAATTACATAATAACACAAATAGTAATGTCTCAGTAAGAGATATACTAACAACTTTTTATTTTACATTTATTTTTAAAATTTTTGTATCTTTCAAATATGTTTCTGACACCCGCTCTCACAAAGAACTTGAGAATCCAGACTGGAAAACACATCATTTTGGGTTCTATACAACACCAATCCCCTCTCTTATTTACACTACAAACTGGTGCCCCTGCCCCTGCCCCTTGCGCTACCTATACACCAAACAAATAATAATAATAATTAAAATATTTGCATTACTATACATATATGAACAATGTATATCAGTGAAGGAAAAATAAAAAGTCACTAATTTCAACAAAGACAAAATGATATATAACCACTACAAATATCATTTTACCACCTTTTTTTACAGACTTTACAAAACTGTGTAAAATATGTTGAGTTTGTTAACATTTTGAAACGTGTAAAAAATTGATTACATAAATAAGTGTGAACAAATTTTGAAAAACAAATAGTTTTTCACATTTATATTTGTTTAAAAAAAATCAACACTTTTAAGAATTTAGAAATATAGAATTTGTCCATACTTACGAGTGTGTATATTAATTTGTAACTCTCAGTTCCTCTGCACACTTCAACTTATGTGGAGAATTTGGGTGTTAGAAATAGAGTTCACACTTGTAAGTGTGAACAAAATATAGATTTCTAGCTCTACATAGGTTCTAGCTCTACACTTAAAAGTAAACTTTTTTTTAGAACAAATATAAGTATGAAAACTCTTTTTTTTTCAAATTTTTTCTCACATAACCAATTTTTACACATTTGTAAGTGTCAATAAAGTCAAAATATTTTACACATTTTCTAAATTTTGTGTTCAAATTAGTGCAATGAAATGACTTATTTTTCCTAATGAACCTTTAGGGCGGAAATATGTAGCAGCATTTTTATGATATCTAGTAGTTCCTAAAAAAAATTGGAGATGTAAAAGTCATTTTTCTTTTTCTTTCAAGCTTAACTTTCAATCTCTTTGTTAAATTTATTCAATCACCAGATCATTCAGTCTTCATCATTATCGCCTTTTAGTTTTTGTCATAATTTAAGGGTTTGACACCCCATGTAGTTATTATCAAAACTTTAAAAATATCACAACCGGATGATTCTTGATGAAAATATTAGACTACGACTAATTGCTTGGAAAATCATTTTGACTATTCAAATAGAATTTGGTTTCAGAAAATGAAGATACTTTTGATGATATGTGAGTTCACGATGAAGATGCTTTCTCGTGACCATGATTCATCAAGAACAATGTTACTTGATAAACAACAACAACCTATGTATGAATAAGCTATTTCAATATCAAATAATATCTAGTATAGTATATATGGTGTATCACATTTTATTTTTGAAACACTAATGAGTAAATTTGTGAAAGACATATATACGATCGCATAACATTCGTTGAAGCTCAAAGGTGAAATCTCCATACGAGACCTTTTTTTCGGTAACCATGATTTTCGACCTTTTGGCCGACTAATCTATGGGGTATGAACCCACCGCAATCCCTTTTGCCACTAGGCCATCCTTAAGAGGTTTCCATATGAGACTTTGAATTGTACTAATAGGGTATCCGCCCGTTGCAGTGGCGGGTTCCATGTTATTAAAATCCTTAGCGACCAAAGTTCTTAATTATACGTATGACAAAAAGTTTAGGTTAAGATAACCTTATGCAATGAGGAAATATTTCATATAATATACCCGTGCGGAAATATGTTTCGGACACAAGTGCTCACAATGAACTCGAGAATCCTGACTGGGAAAACATTTTTTGGTTGCTATACAACACCAGATCCCTTCCTTATTTATATCACAAACTTGTGCCCCTGCCCCTTGCGCCACCTATCCACCAAATAAATAATAATAATAATAATAATTAAAATATTTGCATTATACTATATATCTATTCCTTGGGCTTTTCTAGCCCGACTACTATTGCAACCCGACCAGTTTAAGGGTTTGGTATCTACCTACCCGCTCCGTCCTATTCACGCTTACTCACATCGTCTCCCTGTCTTTGAGATCCGATCGGTGCAGCTCCAAAGAAATAACCCATCGCCGAGTTGATCCGATCCGGTGGGTTTTGTGGCAACTACAGTTGCCTGTGAGGGGGTGAACAGGGAAAGCAACAGTAATATTATTATTTTATTCCTGTGGTTGAATTTGATCCATATGTACCCTTTTTTTACAGCCATAAATTTTCGCCTATATTGTTCTGGATTCTTCATAATCTCACACACACACACAGAGTAAAGCATACCGAATTCCATCTAGGGTTCATCATCTTTTTTTTATGCCCATTTTTTTTGATAAAAAGTTTGTATTTTTAGTCACATGTTTATGTTTGATTACAGGTTTTAAGTATTTTGAGTCGGATGTATGAGTTGCAGAAAAGGATGGACTCCCACTGCCACAGATTTTTTTAAGAAGGTATGTGATTCTTCATTTAATTTTTGGTCAATTGTTTATGTTTAATTATAATGTATTAATGTTGTATAACTAATGGTGAAAGTTAATTGATTTTTTAAATTAGTTAAATGGATTTTATTTATTTAGGGTTCTAATTGATTTAACTGTGTTTGCTATGACTGCTTTCATTAAATTAGATTAGGGTTTTGAGTTTTTAGGGTTGCGCCTTAAGATTTACTATGTTCTATGAACCCATAACTATTACTTCTGTAGTAACTTACAATATTGGTTATGAGGTTAAAAAAATGCGTCTAAAGTTATCATGTAAGTCTGTGATAAGTTTGGGAGCAGGTGGTAGCATAGAGATGTATTTTTTGGTTGGTTGATGTTTGATTTCTTATGTTAATGTTGTCTGTGATGAGGTTGGATGGTTTCGTTTCTAATTTGGTTTTTCAAATTGGTGTTGTAGGTATAGCTAAGGAAATAGGTTTGTGAGAACAGCCATTTCTTCGCGGGGTGTTTACAATAACTCAATCATGCCCATTTCGTTTGGTTGTAATTTATGTTACCGGAGTTGTTTGAGGTCTAATGATGAGTGTGCAAATACTCATCATTTTTATCACATTTAGACTGCCAAAACATCTGAAAACACACAGAAATGCCCTAAAATATATAAAATATCACAAAAACATGTTTTTATGTGTTTCAGATACAAAAGGATTGAAAACTGATGAAAAGCAGTCAAGTTTGCACAATTGACAGTTTCAGTCCCTAAACTTTCACAAAATGGCAAAACTAGTCCCTGGTATTTCAAAACATGAAAAATATCATCAAAGGTCCTTTTTAATTCACAAGTTGTCAAAAGAAACCCTTTAAAGTCAAAAATCACAAAATGACAACTTTGGTCCCTCAAGTTTGAAAAATGACAAAATAGGCCCCTGAAGTTTCACACTTTGGCAAAATTAGTCCTTGAGGGTTCAAAATGAAAGAAAAGTCAATATTAGTCCATGGGAAGTCAAAATTATTCATTTCTAGTCCCTGGATAAAAGTTTCACAAAATGACAACTTTGGTCCCTCAAGTTTCAAAAATGGCAAAAATAGTCCCTGGATAAAAGTTTCATCAATTGGCAGAAAAGGTCCCTCAAGTTTCAAAAATGGCAAAAATAGTCCCTGGGTATTCAAAACTTGGATTTTATCACAAAATACCCTTGTACTATTCATAAAATACAATTTGGAACATTTTTGATAACTTTTAGATATTTACACGTTTAGTCCCTCAAAATCCAAAATATTACAGAAATGGTCCCTAAGGTTAAAACTTTGGAATTTTACAACTTTAGCCCTTGTTTTATTCACATATGGCAAATATGGTCCTTGTGATAATTTTGAAATAACAACCAAAACAGGTCCCTTAAGTTTGGAAAATTACATTTTTGGTCCTTTTCAATTTACAAACCAAACGGATCATTTATATAACCAAATCCAAATAAAAACCCAAAACCCCTTAAGCCCTTTTCTCTTTTTTCTTTCCCTGGCCCAAAACACAAGCCCAACCCAAGATTTAAAATTATAAC
>LBNU01030923.1:18721-36997 GCA_014162995.1 Artemisia annua | reverse complement strand
ATATATATATATATATATATATATATATATATATATATACATATATATATATATATACATATATATATATATATATATATATATATATATATATATTGATGTGTATATAATAAATAAGAAATCACGAGAACAAAATAATAACGTTAACGACAAATATTAGACTATTAACTTAGTGTAATATCGTCGGAAACCTTATTATACTTTTATCGTATAAATGAAATGATCAAGTTGAAAAGGAATTGTTTTACGAATTATAACGAGTGTTTGGAAATAAAACGAGACCTTGCGAGTTATAAGATATTTGAGGGCACTTAAATCCAAGTTCGACCATTCTATTTCTTGTTGACTATTGGTGCTAGTCACGGATATTTAACGTCAATACACCCAATCTATATAACTATTTAACTTGTTTAGTCGACGGATTAAATAAGACTTATTTAGTTATATCGAAGGGGTTGTTATCGGATATTATATCCTACGACGCCTTAGGTCGTGGTAGGAGTTTGGGAATAATAAGTTAATAAATATTTTTGCAAAGTTTATCGAGTTGACGAATTCGATAGATTTCGGGAACCTATTTATATCACTTATTAAACTCAAGAACTTACCATGTAGAACTCTTTGTGTTATGTGATTTAGGTTTTGGGTATAATCTTGGAAGAATATATTAGGTAAATAAATTATGGAGGGTTATCAAGTCGACGGATTTGATAAACTTCGATGATTTATTTAAATGATATATTGGACTAATATTAGACCCGTAGGTTGTTACTATTATATCTTTTAGTTGTGATTTCTTGGTTGTGTTGTGTCGACCCTCCACCCGCATGGATACCAAACACCAAACTAATATGAGAATAACAAGAGAAATGGATTTTTGGAAATCTGCTAAACTTTGTCTATTTTCTGCTGCAAACTCTACTTACTTTTTCCGCTGCTACTTTGACTTAAGAGTCCTTGTACTCTAAACGGTTTGTAATTCGAATGATATGTTTTGTCACATTTATAAACGTCCCGAGTCGTGGTCGTTAGCTATAAATGTGCTTGGTTTCTATTTGCGTAATACCCCCAGCATGATAGCTGCCATATTTGAGTTGGGGGTGTTACAAAACATCCCAAACAGTTTCCTGCTTGGACTGTCTTTCTATGAGCTCCAAAAGCTGACCTTTTGTCTCATCCTCCTTATCTCCTAGCAATTTCTTTTCCAGTATAACCTTACAAACTCTAGGAGGGATTGGGTATTCTACCTCTGCAAGCATGTAGATGTGTGCAGTCTTCAATGTTAGACAATGAAGTGCACAACTAGAGAAATATCTCCAATATCTCACTTCTTGTTGATGAGTTACCTTCCAGATATCATTAGTCTTGCTTGGAGGATCAAACATAATTTTTAAGTCTCCTTAAAGAACCTTTTCAAAGTCATCCTTAGGTGCACCATCCCCATATTTTGACACCATAAGCCTATATAACTCCTTAAGATCATCTCTTGTCAAGTCATGCAGCATAGCTGGAAAGCTCAAGTAAAGGTTTTTAGTATAATCTTCCCTTATGATTTTATATGCTGCTCTGTTATTCCCTTGTTTGATGATATGCCAGTTTACAACTTTGGCAGGTGTTCTCAAATTTTGTGTCATGGTTTCAATGGTTTGAGAATCAGATGATGTTTCTTGCACATCTTCTTCAGCTTTCTTTGATCCCTTTTTGCTAGTGGTCTTTCTCCTGGTTCTTCTTAAAACTGGCTCTTTTACTTCTTCATCCTTTTTCATAGGGAGATCCTCTGTAGACTCTGCATCATCAGTAATTTTCTCAGAGGTAGCAACTTTAGGAGGCTCTTCAGTCTTTTTCCTTTTAGGGTCCTCCTTTTGAAGTGTGTTGCCATGCCTTTTGAGTCCATAGTACTGTGCCTCCTTTTCTGAGTTCATTGGAATAAAATGTATGGTTCTTCTATAACCAGTGTAGTAAGCTAACTCTATCTTCTCAGCAGACATGCCTATAAATTGAGACATCTTCCATCCACATTGATTGCACAGATATTTCTTCATTCCATATAGAACTTCACTTTTTGACATCTTTTTCTTCTTCTTTTTAGAATCTCTTAATGAGTCTATCACAACATCTAAAGCTTGTTTATTTTTCATTTCAATAAAGTCACAAAACTGTATATTTCTTTGTTCTTCAGTCAAGCTCCGATCTGCAAGAAGTTCAATGGCCTTTCTTTTGACTTCTGGATCTGTATCAATCATATGATGGATTTCTTTTGGACTTGGCTCATAGGAAAAATCTGAAACACTTTTAGTCTTGTGTTCCTTTTTTGATGTTTAGCTCTTTCTCAAGTTCTCTAGCCAATTTTGCATCTTTGGCCTGCAATGCTTCCAATCTTGCTTGCTCAGCTCTCTCTAGTGCTTGGATTCTTTCAATCTCAGCTAAGCTTGCAGCTTCTTCTCTTTCTTGTCTCTTTGTTTTCTTTGGCTTAGGAGCTTATTCCACCATGATTTGCTTTCCTTTACTTCTAGTGGTAGCCCCAGACTTAACCTCTGCAGCAGACTTATCTTTTGCAGCAGACTTAACCACTACAGCAGACTTAATCAGATCATCACCAGTCTTAGTCACTTCAACCTCTTCTATCACCACTTTCTTTTTCAACAACTTCTTTTGCTGGCTTTGGCTAAGATTGTTGATTAAGATATCAGCTGCTTCCATTCCTTCAGGACTAACTTCTGAATTTTGAGGAAGATGGTCCTTTATAGGAGTCTGAAGTTCTTGGTCATCCAAATTCCTCCTTTGTTTGGAAGAATTTTCAACTATATCATCCTCTGTATCACTGAATACCATTCCAGAAGCTTTCATCACATCTTCCATCTTTTGTACCCGCTTGACCAATTTGTCAATAGTAGCACCCATGGTTTGCTTGGTCTCATTCAACTCATTTTCCAGCACCTCTATCTTGTTTTCAAGTTGTGTGAGAGTTGCCTTGTTTGCAGAGGATTTCCTCCTCATGAATTGAGGTTTGAGTGTGGGTTTATGGAGATAGTTGTGGTGGTGTAGGAGAAGGTGGCAAGGTACCAGGGGAGCTGGAGGAACCAGGTTTAGGAATAGGTACATCAGGAGCATCCATTGATTGGGATGAGTTATCACTTTCAGATGATGATGAGGATGTACCTGCATTGTCAGTACCACCAGGCAGCATAGCAGGGAGCAAGGGTTTCAATTTTCCTTTAAAACTCCTTTTCATGTTTGCACAAAGCTTCTTTTTAAATGGAATGACCATATACTGAGTCTTATTAACTGTTTCAACATCTAACACCATTTGCAAAAACCTTGGATACATCAAAAACTTTGTGGTACTTTTGGAATTTGTTACCATTGCTTCAAAGATCATTTTTGAAAAATCATAGGTTTTATTTGTAGAGAGACAAATCAATGCAGAAGCAAGACTGCTACCAAATTGATCCCATCCACCACTCTTAGAACTTAGACATTGAAGCAAATGGTGAATTAAGAACCTCCAATTAGGAGTGAATTGACTTTTCCAAAACGTAAGAGTACCATCAGGAAGATACCCCGTTTTCTTTATACCCTTAAAAATCCTTTTTTTGACAACGTAGTAATTCCTGAGGCATCATTTAATTGAAGGCTACTTCTAATGGAAGCCTCAGTAACAGAGTATTCAGTATTATCTATGGTTGCCCTTAACTCTTGAGTCCCATCAGCAAGAGTTTCGACAGTGGCAGTCTGCCAAAACTCTTTGACTAGGGAATCGTAGATGATAGGGTGACATGTTAAAGCATACCTGATGTACGAACCCTGCGTAAAATCCACGATTTCATGGAAGTCATCACTACCCACTGGTTTCTTCAAGAGCCCTACTTGAATGTGCTTGTTACAGTACTTCATTCTTACAATATTGTTCTCGCTTTGAATATTGAAAGGTACTTTGAAAAGATGTTGATTTGGGGTTTAAATAGCCAAGATGAAAACAGAGTATGCGATTTTCTTGCCGAAAATAGGTGATTTGTTTGTTACACTATTTTTGGAGAGAAAATAAAGATAAGAATTGAAAATAAAATCAAAATATTATCTTTATATACTCCTAGAATATTGTAACACTGTAACGGTACTATTTAACCAGTGAAAATCAGTGGGCTGATGACCAGTACTAACAGTCATAAAAAGTACACTGCGAGACTTAATTTTGGTCAACCAGATTTAATCACTAGTCTTAACTGATGGTCATCATTAATCAGTAAGTATTTGTACCAAAAGTCTGAAAATAGCCTCCGTATGTCTTCAATCCATATTTTCCCTGGAAAAATTAGTCCAAAAACCAAAAGAAGACAGCAATACGTATATATGCAACCGACTTAATCACCTGACTTAAAATGCACATTAATTCATATTATTTGCAAACACGAGTTTTAAATTATACATTTAACCTCCCCTTAAATGTAGCTAGGTACCATGTAAATTTAAGAAACCAAAAGACCTTTGTTAATCATGAAAATATATATAAAGTACTTAAACCAAAAAAAATGAAAACTTTGATGTTGCAAAACATGAATCAACTTTTCTGAAAACACATGTGTCCTAATGACTTATTCAAGCACAATGCAAGTCTCTTAAAATGATGCAATAACCTTGAGAAGAAATGATGGCTATCCCAAGACTTAAACTCTCTTCCTTTTCTTTGCCTTGGAATCATGATCAAGCTCATCACAGAATTTACTTAACAGTTGACCACCTATGCTGAGAAGAAGGTTATTAACTGCATCGGTCTGGTCTTCACATTGAAGCTTTGAGGACATCATTCTATAGAGCACTTCAGTTCTTAGAGGATACACAAAATCAGTGAGCATAAAGATATCAACACCTCCCTTGGTTGAAAGATGATGAACTCCACTTGTAGTGTACAACTGCCACAAGAGAGTTTTATCTTGGATTGAAAAGTTCCAGTGCACATCTGCAGAGCTTGGTGCAAACATTCTATGAAGATCCACATATAATTCCTGTGCCTTCACATCAACTTTCCCTTCAGTCTTGAAATCCAGTTGAACTAGCTTCGATAGAGTATCTAAGTCCTCTCTGTCACAGGACTTTACCAATGTTTCCATGTTCTTGTAACACTTAGATGTGCCATCAGCTCTAGTTATCTTCCAGACTTTTCCACCTTTATCCCTGCTGATATTCCAATCTTCTATTCTTGCTGGAAATATATTGATGTACATCTTCCTTTCAAATATATCCAAGGGTTCTTTAAACCCCAGCTTGTGCTCTAAGCATCCACTATCAAATAAATCTTTATAGCTAAGTCCCTGAAGTGAATGATCCTGCACATGAATAAGAGATTAGTTTCTCTTAATGACCCAGGCCTGTGCAGGCTTGGGTTCATTTTGTGGATCTACATATTTGTAAGTCTTGTAAAAACAAGATCCACTGATACTGCTTTGGGATTTATAATTAAGTTCATTCTTTAATTGGTCCCATTTCCAACAATCTAAGTCTCTAGTAGGAGACCCCCTTTTACCCCTTATAGCATAAGAGTTTGAGATCTTAGCTGTATTATTTACAATGGGTCTTCTCACAGGTGATATTGATTTGGAGAAATTTCTTCTTTGGTTAAAATTGTTCACCTATGAAATAGGTCTTCTCACAGGTGAATAAGATTTTGCAAAGTGATTTTTATGATTAGCTTGGTTCACCTGTGGTTTAACTGGTTGTTTTGGTCTATAATATCCAGTATTACCCTTGGGATAAACAGGATTAACCTTTTGGCCAACAGGTTTAACTTGGCTTCTACCTGTATTAACATTTGGTCTACCAGAATTAACTTTGGAATGACCAGTATTAACCCTTGAATGAGCAGAATTAACATTTGTTTTACCAGTATTGAGTAGAACTTGTCTAGGGACAAACTGATTAGCATGATTAATTCTATTCACATTATTCCATACAGGTTTAGCCACAACATTACCAGTATTAACCATTCTTTGTTTTCTCAACTCATTTTCTTTAGCCATTCTTTTTTCATGAAAGTCACAATCTTTTATTAAATGACTAATGCTATTACACACAAAGCATCTTTTCTGAGTAAACACATAACCTCCTCCTAACACTCTATTCCATTTATCATTCTTTTCCCTTTTTGGTGTCTCTGGCTTATCTACTTGTTGCCTAGGAGATTCTAAGTGAGTTTCACAACTAGGTTCAACAGGTTTTTGTTTAGGTTCAGACACAGCAGGTTTATCACTTTTCACAGAATTAGACCTTGACACTTCACTTGACACACTTTTAGGTTCTGATTCAGAGGCCTCAGAGGTGTTTCCAAGTGACTCTTCATTGTCATTAGATTGGCAGGTAGAGTATTCTCTGAGACCTTTGTTTCAGGCATTTGAGGTCCTTTTTTACCATACACATATAGTGATTCATCAAAGTTTTTCTCAGGTAGAGGAGTATAGTCTCCACTTAAAGGAAGTGGAACTCCTTTGTAGTTATCAGTTTTTAAGAATCTACTATATACAATAGAATCAGCCAAGTCAGTATTTGAACCAGTAAACATGCTTCTATCCATTTCTTCTTCATAGCTTAGAACCTCACTATCTGATTTTATCTCATATCCTAGACCAATTTTACATGTTGAGCTCATACCACTACTTATTAATTTTGACAAATTTTTAGACAAATTTTTCCATTTGTCTACTATTTGCTGTAATTCTTCTTTATCTTTAAGAGATTTTTCACCAATTCTCCTATACTTTTTCAGTTTTTCATCTTTAGCATATATTTCATTAGCCTGAAAAGTAAGTTTTTGATTTAAATTGGCTAGTTGTGTTTAAAGTTTATTAACCTGAGCTTCTAAGGTTTTAACACCATTTTCATAAGCAAGTATTTTAATCTCCTGTTCTTCTATTTGATTAGTTTTTTCATCACAAATAGCTTTAACACTATTGTATGAATCAATACATAGTTTAGAACATAGAGATACCTCAGAGTTAGAGCTTATGGCCATTAGAGCATGATTGGAAGGTTCCTCCTCTTTAGTGTGCTCCACCCAATTGATAATGCCATCATCTATTGTCAACAGACCAACTTGGCTTGTCTCCTTCTTGTGCATCATTTCTGGATACGTGGAGTTCCTTTTCTTCTTCTCTTCAGAGGTCACTTTTGCTGTGCATTCTCTAGCAAAGTGACCATTGTTGTTGCACTTCCAGCATACAAGTTTTGACTTATCATAACCAACTGGCTTATTTCCATTGTATTTGATGTTTCTTCCAGTCTTCTTGAAGAATCTTTTCATCCTGAGTGCAATCATGGCCAGTTGCCAATTGATGTCCATTTCTTCAATATCAACATCATCAATCTGATCAAGATCATCATGAATGAGATCTCTTTTATCAGAACTCTTTGCAAAAAGAGAGTAGAAAACTTCATCAGCAAAGCCAGCAGGGATATCTCTTTCCTTTATGCTATTTGAAGAAGAAGCATAACTGCCAGAACTAACTTTGTTAGTACCGGTCTTGCCTTGTCCAACAAAGGCAACATTAGCTGCACTTGAAGATGGTTTTGAGCTTCCTTTGATGTCTTGTTCAAAAACCCTAAGATTGTTGAACAAATCATCAATTGACCAATTATAAACACCTTCTTTTAGCCTCATGCTCATGGTCACATTTGTCCATTTATAAGGCAAGGATCTAAGAAACTTATGGTTTGCATCTTCATTAGATACAGGTGAACCATGAGCTTCTAATTGAGAGAGTAGGTGTTGGAACCTTTCATAACCTTTTTCAAGCCCTTCAGAACTGCTCACTGTGAATGCCTCAAATTGCTGTTTAAGTATAGCTGTAACACCCCCAAAATTGTCGCAGCGGAAGATTGTGTCACTGAGGTATTACTTCATAGCACAAAGTACAAATTACAGAAAATGACTCTAAATGAGACGTTTTGAAATAAATTATCATTCGATTAAAATATCAGAGTTTACAAAGAGGTCCCACAAGTTTACAAAATGTACAACATAAAAGTTGTAAAGTTTTTTGAATGATAATATATGCATTGTCTTTAAAAAGTTTTCCGTGCGCCTTCACATGCCAGCTAATTCCTTTCGTACCTGAGATAAACATGCTAAAAAGTCAACGCAAAGGTTGAGTGAATTCATAGGTTTGTAAAACATTAGTGGACAACCAAGTTCATAGTATAATTGCAATGTGCGCAATCATCATCCTGATAGTTATTATTGCTCTAAGCTCATGGCACGCACGACTGGCTGTGTATATATATCACCGTACGATATATACATTAAACAATTTGCCCCATGTAGGTACTATGCCAAATACCTAGAAATTCAAATATAGTGCGTTTGTGATATCCGCTGTATGATTAACACAAACGGGATTCGTCAATCCCGATAGGCCTATCCACAATATTTGCGCTCACTCGCGACAACAAGTGATTAGTGGTCCATGATATGGGGACTTTTGGCATAAACAACTTAGACATGCATGCAATAATACAATCAAGGCTAGCATTCAGTTTACATGTAATTGTCCATAGTAAAAACAGTAGCATGTATCTCCCCCAAAGAGTATAAAACAATTAAACAAAAGTAGGGGCTATGAACTCACCGTAGTAATCAGTAGTAGTTTATAACAACAGATAGTGTATAGCGAGACCACGATCTTTAACAATGACCTACGAGAGTATAGTGATCGTGTCTTAGTATAGTGTACAATATAAGTGTACAAGTATATGTAAAGTCATTGACTTGATTAAGATGTTGTACATATGTCTCATGTTGTGTAAAGGAGTGAAATACTCTTAAAGTATGGTTTGGCTATTAGCCTTTTATAAATAACATCGTACTACCGTTCGGGCTATCAAAATCTAGAGGTCATGTAGTGAACGTATGAGGAGCCAGGACACTTTAAATCGTAAATCCACAACTCGTCGATACGACACCCCGAAGAGGCCTCTTATGATAATGAAACTCCCTACTATTGTAGGACTTACCATTTATAAGTAAAGTATTTGACGAAACAAATGTTGTGTAAAAACATTTATCATGTTTCGTCAAAGACTATTGGTAATAGTTATATGTCGTGAAAAGATTTAGTGTAACATTTATCGAGTGTGATTACTGCCAATTTAATGTTCAAGTGTGTTGCAATAAAATTGGTAACGGCGTTTCATAACTTTGTCGTGTAAAGTGTTCAAAACGATATTTAGACATCATACTAATTATTACAATTTCGCGGATCAAGTGTAAGTTGTGACTTTGTGAAAATTATATTCATATAGTTAATATGTCATACAGTCATTTTCCTAGGTTGCGAGGTCGGGAAAAAGGTTCAATCTAGTGAACAAGTCTCAAAAACGAGTTTCGGGTCATCAAACCCAAGCTAGCCGTGTAGTTAGACTATGGTTAAACGACCTTGAGACAAAAACCAAGGCCATATCCATGGCTATGTCTCAGATAGAAGGCCTTGAGACAACAGCCTTGGCTTAGCCTTGGCTGTGTCTCGGCCTCAAGAGATCAAAACGCCATAAAGATTCTTGAGTCATAGCTACTTTTTAGTCTTAAACAGGTCCAATTGGCTTTTGTAGTTTACAGCCTTCGTTATTCCCGCGTAATCTCATGCAAAACATTTTTCTGAACAACTTTGGTGTTTTACACTTTCGCTGGTTCGGACCAGAAAAGGGTCGAAATCGCGATTTTATGAATCAGATCAGAAGACTATTTGTTTCAGCACCAAGTTTCTTCTATTAATCTTTACTTAAGCATAACTTTTTAACCACAAGCTCATTTAACATGATCCAAAAGCTCAAGTTGTAGTTTTAACATCTTCCATCTGTTTCTCAAACTTGTCAATGTCCTAGGTTCATGATTAACACTTAACAAAATTACTAGTTACACACTAGTTGTTTCAAACTAGTTATACCTCAAAGATGTTTCTAACATGTTTTACTCATCCTTTAAGTTATGTACAACATCAATCAAGTCATAGAACATAAAACTTGTACAAGATATATATCAAAAGGAAAGAAAAACATGAATCTAAGTATAGTCTTACAACTTTCTTGGATGAAAATCACCAAAACCCAAGAACACTATCCTAAGTCTTTCAATCACCAACAAGTCCTTCAATCTTCAACAAGTCTTGTACACCATTTTTAATCTTGAAATCAACCTTAGATAACCCTTGTAAGAACCTTATAAACTCAGCCCTTAAACCTTGTATATCTTCCAACTTAACCAATAGGTCACCAAAACAATACTTGGACTATGTTGAGCTCACCTAGGCCTTCATCTTTTGTGTATAATTTGTGTCTTGAATCAAGATTAATGATGATAAATCTTGATGGTGAGGGTGTACGGTGGGAGAGGGAGACAAGGGAGATATATTTGTGTGCTATATTCTAAATGAAGATATACGTGAAGTGTTATCTCAAGTTGGTGACTATGTGACTTTTCTTAAATGCAACGTAAGCTCATCAAGAGCCATGTGACCATAGTGAGTAACACATGAATGCCACCTCATGCTTATAAGGTGGTTATAGTTACTTCATTGTGAAGAATTTTACTTTACGGGGTATAGTTTGGTCCCGGTAATTACTAATGTTAAGCCGTTAAGTCTCAAAATTTAAAACCAGGCAACATAAATATGGAATACTTTCAAAAATGTCAAAACTTATCAATATACCTCAACTAAGTATATTAAAAGTGTGGCAAGTCTAACGGAGTGCGTTTATGTTGTTAAAACCTAATAACTTAGGTTTGAGCACGCGTATTACACAAGAAATAAAATGCTCACGTAAAAATGACAAAATGACAATAGTTCATATATAATATGACTATTGGTGAAATATGAGTATTTTGAATACATAGACTTATTAGTCTTATGTTAGTCGCAGGAAAAGTTTACACGATTAAACTTGCGTAATTACTTATAAGAGTAATTTAAATATTAAAAGTGATATTATATGAAAAAAAATAACAATGATAATAATAATCAAATTAATTTACTTGTTGAGTTTATTGTTGTGTCAGTACGCATTGTGTGCGATTTTTACATTTTGCGAGATATCGTCTCGTTGAATAGACAAAGGTGAACGAAAATGTTCCAAGAGTAATAATTCAAAGTAGACTGAATTATTTAAATTGGAAAAATTTACCGGTTAACTACCGGTTACAATAATTGCTTTTACGTCACGGTAAAAGTCAAATAGTCAAAAGTCAAAATCAAAGGGTAAAATAGTCATTTTGCCTTATGAAAATTTACGGGTTGCTACAATAGCCTTCTGCATCTTCTTGGAATTTGCACTTCCTCCAAATCTGATTTGAATTGCTTCCCAAATCTCTTTTGCATCATCCATCCCATGGAACCTTCTTAGGTGTTCCTTTGGAATGGCCATCAGAAGAATGGTCCTAGCTTTTCTTTCTTTCTCTACAGCATGTATCTCAGCAGCAGTGACTGGTGGAAACACTTTAACAGTACCATCCTTGCCTACAAAGATCCTTTCTTTGAATTACCATTCTGTATGACTTTCCACACATCATTATCTATGTATTCCAGATAATGTTCCATCTCCATTGCCCAAATATCATACTCCTCCTTCTTAAGAATTGGGAGTTTGATGTTGGCCACAGGCACAATCTGCTGTTGTTGCTTTGGCTTCTCATTATCAGAGACATCATCTTCATGGTTTGATTCATCAGAATCACTGTGACGGCTAGAGAATTCATCAACAGGTTTTAACATCTTTATTCTTGTACACCATTTTTAATCTTGAAATTAACCTTAGATAACCCTTGTAAGAACCTTATAAACTCAGCCCTTAAACCTTGTATATCTTCCAACTTAACCAATAGGTCACCAAAACAATACTTGGACTATGTTGAGCTCACCTAGGCCTTCATCTTTTGTGGATAATTTGTGTCTTGAATCAAGATTAATGATGATAAATCTTGATGGTGAGGGTGTACGGTGGGAGAGGGAGACAAGGGAGATATATTTGTGTGCTATCTTCTAAATGAAGATATACGTGAAGTGTTATCTCAAGTTGGTGACTATGTGACTTTTCTTAAATGCAACGTAAGCTCATCATGAGCCATGTGACCTTAGTGAGTAACACATGAATGCCACCTCATGCTTATGAGGTGGTTATAGTTACTTCATTGTGAAGAATTTTACTTTACGGGGTATAGTTTGGTCCCGGTAATTACTAATGTTAAGCCGTTAAGTCTCAAAACTTAAAACCATGCAACATAAATATGGAATACTTTCAAAAATGTCAAAACTTATCAATATACCTCAACTAAGTATATTAAAAGTGTGGCAAGTCTAACGGAGTGCGTTTATGTTGTTAAAACCTAATAACTTAGGTTTGAGCACGCGTATTACACAAGAAATAAAATGCTCACGTAAAAATGATAAAATGACAATAGTTCATATATAATATGACTATTGGTGAAATATGAGTATTTTGAACACATAGACTTATTAGTCTTATGTTAGTCGCAGGAAACGTTTACACGATTTTTTGCGTAGTTACTTATAAGAGTAATTTAAATATTAAAAGTGATATTATATGAAAAAAAAATAACAATGATAATAATAATCAAATTAATTTGCTTGTTGAGTTTATTGTTGTGTCAGTACGCGTTGTGTGCGATTTTTACATTTTGCAAGATATCGTCTTGTTGAATAGACAAAGGTGAACGAAAAAGTTCCAAGAGTAATAATTCAAAGTAGATTGAATTATTTAAATTGGAAAAATTTACCGGTTAACTACCGGTTACAATAATTGCTTTTACGTCACGGTAAAAGTCAAATAGTCAAAAGTCAAAATCAAAGGGTAAAATAGTCATTTTGCCTTATGAAAATTTACGGGTTGCTACAATAGCCTTCTGCATCTTCTTGGAATTTGCATTTCCTCCAAATCTGATTCGAATTGCTTCCCAAATCTCTTTTGCATCATCCATCCCATGGAACCTTCTTAGGTGTTCCTTTGGAATGGCCATCAGAAGAATGGTCCTAGCTTTTCTTTCTTTCTCTACAACATGTATCTCAGCAGCAGTGACTGGTGGAAGCACTTTAACAGTACAATCCTTGCCTACAAAGATCCTTTCTTTGAATTACCATTCTGTATGACTTTCCACACATCATTATCTATGTATTCCAGATAATGTTCCATCTCCATTGCCCAAATATCATACTCCTCCTTCTTAAGAATTGGGAGTTTGATGTTGGCCACAGGCACAATCTGCTGTTGTTGCTTTGGCTTCTCATTATCAGAGACANCCTTTCTTTGAATTACCATTCTGTATGACTTTCCACACATCATTATCTATGTATTCCAGATAATGTTCCATCTCCATTGCCCAAATATCATACTCCTCCTTCTTAAGAATTGGGAGTTTGATGTTGGCCACAGGCACAATCTGCTGTTGTTGCTTTGGCTTCTCATTATCAGAGACATCATCTTCATGGTTTGATTCATCAGAATCACTGTGACGGCTAGAGAATTCATCAACAGGTTTTAACATCTTTATTAGATTTTGGTGAGTGTTTGAGTGGTTGTGGTGTGTGGACCTGTGTTTCTTCTTACTCAGAATCCCTCAGCGAGGCTCTGATACCACTTGTAGGTCCAAAGTTTTGGATCTAAGCAGCCTTTGTAAGACAATAGATACCTTGGATAAATCCAAACTATCTATATGAGAAACTCTAAACAATGTATACTTAATGTTAACGCGGAATATTAACACAAGCAGTAAGAACAACACAGTGAATGACTAACTTTATATTCTATTAACTTTTTGAAAACTTGGCATAGAACTCAATGCCTTAGGGTTCCTTTTATACTACAAGTAAACCCTAATTCTACAAACGTGTGAAAGGATACATGCATATCTTCTCCTAAGATATCTAACCGTGTGCATATCCTTTCCTATAATATCTCCTAACTTATCTAACTTGTTCAGTAAAACAGACTTAACTGAACTAACATAAACAGACTTAACTATCACTGGCCAGACTTAACTTAGTACTAGCAGATTTAACTATCTACCCGACTTAACTAAGCTATTCAGACTTTTAAGTTTGTTACAAATAATTCCCAACAATAGGCTTTATCATAAGATTATCTTGGATTTGCACATTTTGCCTTGGTTCATGAAGATCTTCGTCTAGAGGACCTGCAATGTATTTTCATGTAATTAAGTATCAAAAGTCCTTACAAATCATATAGAAACTAACAAATAACGCTATATAAAATATATATAATTCGAGCGTCATCAGGCACTATGCACTTAGGATTATGGTATCCTAAGGGGACCGGCATAGAAACTATAGTTTATGCCGACTCTGATCATGCGGGAGATTATGTGGATCGAAAAAGCACTAGTGGCATTTGTACCTTGATGGGTTGTTGCGTAACTTCTTGTTTCTCCAAGAAACAAACGACACTAGCTATCTCCACAACCGAAGCCGAATATATAAGTGCCGGAAAGGCTTGTCAACAAGCACTATGGATGAAACAAGCTCTCGTAGACTATGGCATTACACTTGACGATATTCCAATCATGTGTGATAATAAAGGACCAATAGATTTAAGTAAAAACCCCGTGCAACACTCTCGTACCAAACACATTGAAATCCATCACCATTTTCTTAGGGATAACGTACAAAAGGGTAACATATCTATCGAAAAAGTTCCAACGGAGGAAAACATAGCTGATATTCTCACTAAACCCCTTAAGTGTAACACCCCCAAAATACCGCAGCGTAAGATTGTGTCACCGGGGTGCTACTTCATAATACAAAGTACAAGTTATAGAAAACGACCTCTAAATGAGACGTTTTGAAAAGTTACCATTCGATTAATAAAATCAGAGTTACAAACTTGAGGTCCCAATGTATAATATATAAATATTTACAAAATGTTTCGAATGATAAATGATAAAAGCGTAAGTCTTCAGAATATGCAACTTGACTCTATGTTCCATGCACTAGCTATCGCCTTACTAACCTGAGATAAACATGCTAAAGTGTCAACACAATGGTTGGTGAGTTCATAGTGTTTGTTTGTAAAGTCTTTAAAGAATGTTCACATAGCAAAGGCATTGTAAATCCACTCAGTTGCAAATCCCGCCCATACAACATTTGCAACCTGTGTGTTCACAACCCACTGCTAAAAGATAGTACATATTATAGTCAAACACACAAATAGTCTTAATAGTTCACATAATTGCACTTAGTGTTGCTCCGTTTATGTTGGGAGACTTTTAGACTAAAATGCACATACTGGGAGCCTCTTCCCAAAGATTACTGCTAGTCACTAAAATGCACATGCTGGGAGCCTCTTCCCAAAGACCTACTGGGAGCCACTTCCCAAAGACTACTGGGCCACTTCCCAAAGATAACTGGGAGCCACTTCCCAAAGACTACTATCAATATATCCTAACCACTAGTAATAACGTAATAATAGTTACTTAGCAATAGTCACACAATAGGGCATATATTGAAATTAGAACCCGCATACTTACCAAATATGAACACAATGTATGTAACACCCCAACCCGACAAGGGCTAAAGTGTCACATTCATGGTGTCAATCAGAACAAACACAAGCATGAACTTTAATGATACAAATGGATACAAGTACTACAAAGGTTCTATGATAAAAGAATACAATATCAGAACTATGTACAAAAGACTAATCTAAAGCATCTTCAGAACCACTATGAACTCATCAAGCAAATCCTCTCTAAAAGCTCCTAATTGCACTCTTCACCCATAACCCAGCTTTCTTCTAAAACCTGCCGCGGGAGTAAGAAAACGCGGCTGAGCTTAAAAAGCCCAGTGAACAGATATAACAACGAAATAATAATGAAACAGAAATGAATACTGAATAAGGTATAAAGGTAATAACATAGTGTAATAAAAGGTAAGTATAAAATAGTAATAAGAGGTAAGGTAAGGGTTAGTCATCAACCACGAGCCCAGAAATAGATATAATGCCTCTCTCGTACCAAACACATTGAAATTCGTCACCATTTTCTTAGGGATAACGTACAAAAGGGTAACATATCTATTGAAAAAGTTCCAACGGAGGAAAACATAGCTGATATTCTCACTAAACCCCTTAAGTGTAACACCCCCAAAATACCGCAGCGTAAGATTGTGTCACCGGGGCGCTACTTCATAATACAAAGTACAAGTTATAGAAAACGACCTCTAAATGAGACGTTTTGAAAAGTTACCATTCGATTAATAAAATCAGAGTTACAAACTTGAGGTCCCAATGTGTAATATATAAATATTTACAAAATGTTTCGAATGATAAATAATAAAACCGTAAGTCTTCAGAATATGCAGCTTGACTCTATGTTCCACGCACTAGCTATCGCCTTACTAACCTGAGATAAACATGCTAAAGTGTCAACACAATGGTTGGTGAGTTCATAGTGTTTGTTTGTAAAGTATTTAAAGAATGTTCACATAGCAAAGGCATTGTAAATCCACTCAGTTGCAAATCCCACCCATACAACATTTGCAACCTGTGTGTTCACAACCCACTGCTAAAAGATAGTACATATTATAGTCAAACACACAAATAGTCTTAATAGTTCACATAATTGCACTTAGTGTTGCTCCATTTATGTTGGGAGACTTTTAGACTAAAATGCACATACTGGGAGCCTCTTCCCAAAGATTACCGCTAGTCACTAAAATGAACATGCTGGGAGCCTCTTCCCAAAGACCTACAGGGAGCCACTTCCCAAAGACTACTAGGCCACTTCCCAAAGATAACTGGGAGCCACTTCCCAAAGACTACTGTCAATATATCCTAACCACTAGTAATAACGTAATAATAGTTACTTAGCAATAGTCACACAATAGGGCATATATTGAAATTAGAACCCGCATACTTACCAAATATGAACACAATGTATGTAACACCCCAACCCGACAAGGGCTAAAGTATCACATTCATGGTGTCAATCAGAACAAACAGAAGCATGAACTTTAATGATACAAATGGATACAAGTACTACAAAGGTTCTATGATAAAAGAATACAATATCAGAACTATGCACAAAAGACTAATCTAAAGCATCTTCAGAACCACTATGAACTCATCAAGCAAATCCCCTCTAAAAGCTCCTAATTGCACTCTTCACCCATAACCCAGCTTCCTTCTAAAACCTGCCGTGGAAGAAAGAAAACATGACTGAGCTTAAAAAGCCCAGTGAACAGATATAACAACGAAGTAATAATGAAACAGAAATGAATACTGAATAAGGTATAAAGGGAATAACAGAGTGTAATCAAAGGTAAGTATGAAATAGTAATAAGAGGTAAGGTAAGGGTTAGTCATCAACCACGAGCCCAGAAATAGATATAATGCCTTCATAATAATCATAATCATATCTCTTCATAATCATATAGAGGGGAGACCTCTCAGATAATCAGACAATAATAAGGGGTGTCCTCATATGGGTGGAGTAGCTAGCTTCCAGAAATGTGAAGGACGTGCATGCACGCAGTATCAATCACAAGATACAGATAACAGATAACAGAAAACATAAACAGATCTAGGATGCATCCATACGCCCCCACAGAAATAATATTGGCCATAATAAACAGATAATTGAGCTCATAACAGATAACAGATAAGGGGACGTGGCAGAACATCACTCCACTGCCCTAGAGTCATGTCAGAGGTGCATCACTGACACGGACATGGAACCCCCATGCCTAGTGAAACAAACTTTTGCTTGGGTGTCAAACTAGAATAGGTCAAACTGTAGGAGCCCGGTAACAACCTAAATCACGACCTTCTTCACCTAAATCTAGAGAGAGAAAGAGAGATGTAGAGAGAGAGATGGGAGGATCATGAGTGTGAAATAAGAACTTGTATTATTACCAAATGATCAACCTCAACCTCATAATGGAGGCTTACAATACATTATATAGTGCTTACAAGTCTAGGGCTTTTGATATTACATGTTTGGCCCTTAGACTTTCTAGTTTATGATAATTGAACATATAACTTATGAAACTACTTTCTAACGCAACCTATTACACGTTTTAAGAATATAATGACTGACACTTCATAATATAAAAATACAATGCTAACAATCTCCCCCTAAGTGTTGGTCATTGAAGGTTGCGTGACGTCTTCATCTTTGTCTTTAAACTTTAACATTCTTTGCTCTTGACGTCTTTAGAAGACATTAGATAAGTTATAGTTCTTTGTTCATCGTTCTTTGTTCCTTCATGC
>LBNU01030923.1:4054-17048 GCA_014162995.1 Artemisia annua | reverse complement strand
CCCTAATATTTGGTCAAGAACCCTTTTTCCTACATTATCTCTTTTTGCCGATTTTACACAATTCCACACTAGATGATTTTAAGCCTCAAACAATTCAAACACAAATTTTACAGGTAGCATATATATAATAGAAGTCCAGAAAAATCAGATCTCAAATCACAAAATTCATTTAGGCCGATTTATCCATTTTGCATGACATTAGGGTTTTAGTTAGGATTAATTTTGTATGGCCAATTTAACATGCATGGATTGAATTTAACATTTTATACAGATCATATAGAGTATAGAAAGTGATACAAAAATACCCCAAAGTGCTGGATCAAAAGGAACAAGGCTGTGTGATTTTATGCTTCTTAGCTAGGGTTTTTTGACACAAATAAACCAATTTCTGGAACCCGAGCAATCCACCACCTTAACCAGTATTTTTCCCGCCTTCCTTAGGGTAGAAAAAGTCCAAGAAAAATATCCAAGATCTTCAGAAACTTTTGGAGCCGTCACTTTTGATTTTAGGGTGTTTTTAGGGTTTGTTTTGGTGTAAAAATGATTTTGGGAAGTATATAGGGAATTGGGACTGATCTTGGCCGATTTTATGGGGCTACGAATGAGAGGAAATCGGAAAAATAGCCTTCCTAATTCATCTTGTAATTATCTCTTTATTTTCATAATTTAGGAACAATTTTTAATACATTTTGGGCTTATAAATATTAATTAGGCATGCCACACATTTTATTCAAGTTCTAGATATATTAAATTTCCCAAGAAAATTAATAATTATCATTTGTTAAAGTTTTACAAGTGTTTGGGATTTTATTTGTATTTTATTTAAGCTTTTATTTAGTTTTTAAATTACAAGGGCATTTTGGTCATTTTGCAAAGTTTTAAATTTTAGGATTACAACTTCTTCCCCTCTTAAAAGAAAATTTCGTCCGCGAAATTTGAAGTTGCAAGGTCAGACGGAGTCGTAGCAGATTACAAAAGATCCTCGTAGATATCTTCATGCTCTGGGATGTTCTCCCAACAGAATCTTCCAAGTACAACTAGTTTCTCGTGACTCAATCCAGATAAAAACAAAAGTTTAGGATCACTAAGAACAAAACAAATCAGAGTGAATTGGGTCAAACCAATGCAACATATAACAGATGACGCTAGGTGAACCTTATCAGAATTACATATTGAACATAGACAGAAATCAGATCAAATGACGAGATTCAAACATTAGAGAGCTTTACAATGAAGCTTAAGATTTATAAAAGATATACAGATATTGGCAGAATGAAAATCAGAGTTTCAGACTTATTCAGATTTCTAACGGACAAGGACAAAATAAACATGGGTAGAAAGAATTCAGAATCTCACTAATCTCCGATAATTCAGATGAGGTATCAGAACTTCTAAGGTTCAAAGGCAATCCTCGGATATCCTATGACCACAATGAGTGCACATTATATGGTGTAGGTATTATCACGTTGATCAGGCGTTATAATACGAGCACCACATAATTATGCCCTCATGATGATCATACTTTATCTCGAGTCGTGAACAAGCTACTTATTCTTAGTCCACTTAGTACTTCTACAGTCCAGAGATCAACAGAATCAGACATCATAACCTAGAGGAAAAACAAATGCTCATAAGGGTAATGGAAATCCCAGAATTTCTAACAGAAGTAACGTATTGCGTTCAAGAACATAGATCTTCACAATTTGCCAGAATTCTCAAAACGAGGCCAATATCAAGAAAACGTAAAATGAACACGGAACTGAGATGTTTCTAGAGAATTAAAAATCTTTAAAGGGTTTTATTACCAGATCACGAGACTTGAGTGGGTCAACGGGAGTGAAAATTCATCGTCGACTTCTTCCTCACATAATCATTTCATCCAAACATAGAGGTTTACTTCCATTTCCTTCCATACAAAATATATGGTTTCCAATCTCTTCAAATCCGGTTAATCTACCTTCATTCTTCTATCAACCTGGGGGTGATTACAATCATGAGCTTGAGTCTGGTTCATCATTCCTTCTGCAGTCTCTCTGTGGTGGGGTAATGTGAACTTCTGGCACGATCTTGAATTCTACATCATCCAGTCTGCTTCCACTCTCAATTCATTTTAGTACAACCAAGATGAATAGGGAAGCGAGACTGCATGTCTTCATCAGCTCCGGGTCCGCCATCTTGACTAGATTTTGTCCTCTGCTCGCCAGCACTTCTGCTCTGTAGGGATCGTCTTACTCTTCGGGGTAACCACTTCTGTTGTCAATTCCAGCTCATGCAGTGAACAACATTCTCATACGTTGTAGTTGACTTGATGAATAAAAAATCATCTTCCCGCGATGTCTACGTTCATGACCGAGTCTCTCTTAGAAGCGTTCCAAGTAAGGTACCACTTGCGGGTACGAAAGCATATCTCTATTTCATCTTTTCCAGAACTCCATTTTCAAACAGACTGAGCTGTCCCTTTCTGTTCACGAATTTATTAACAGTAACGCAACTTGTAAGAACCTTCTGATTTTCCTACATGGTTCAGAAGATTTCGGCTTCTCAATTCTGTTGTCGGGGTTTAAAGCAATATCCTCAATTGAGGACACCGTTGCCTCAACATACCTCAGACTTCTGGGATATAAAACGGATTGTCAAATTTCTAACAACTTGCGCAATTGATTCTCATGTTCTTCCTTGTTTCTAAACGTACTAATGAGTCATACAATGACCATTTGTCTAAACATTCGAGAAACATAAATTCCATTTGATGCATAAGAATAGTTGACAATTTAGCCAATACAATTGGCATCATCAGGGTTCACAATAATGAGTACAAAGGTAGCTTCAGAATCACTTCTCATTACCTTCCTTCTTCATAACAAATGCAATACTTTATGGAGGTTATCCTTGATTATTTAACCCATTTCTCAGAAGTTCCTGAGGTTGCTTCTTCAGTTCATCAAATGTAATCAGATCACTGAGTTTCAAAGGTAGACTAAATCATTTATTAATACGCGGAAAGGATTAATGGCTTCGGATAGTGATTAGTTAGGTTCACGATAGTCGATACATCATCATATATTTCTCTTTCTCTTCTTCATAAATCAACCGGATCATCCCAGAACAAAATATCAGGGTGATTAACATCATATTACGTCAGTTTATTCAATCTCTCAACTTTCATGGCTTCTTCGACTGAGATCAGTTCAGATTCTATTTTTCAAGCAGAATGGAATACAAAAAGGTTTATCAGAGAACATTGAAAACTTTTGTACTACAAAATACTTCCAGTGCTAGAGCTTTTCAAGAACGGACACTATCAGATGCTAGGAGAAATTTGGAAATCAGAAGAGATCAGAGTTTGTACCTTCATATCAGCATCAATCTTAACAGATTCATGTGTTTTCAGAAGCATCATAACAGGAGTAGAATGAAAACAAATTACTAAAGGTCACAAGCCAACTCGGAATCAAGATACCTCAAAATCAGATATATCAAGATTAAACTGGTTCAAACAACGAATACAGTCATCAAACCAGACGGATGGTTTATATGTCTCGGAGTCCAGTACATGGTACACCAAATGTTTAGATAGATAAGAGTATAGTTCAAGGTGTTGGAATCTCGTTTGTTTTCAACAAAAGTGATAGGTGGATTAAAAATCAATGGTATTACAACATCAAATGATCGTCAGAAGTGAGATGTATAGAATATCAGTCGTCAGCATCATCCTGCTCAGTTAACGAATCCATATTAAGATAATATTAACATCATATCCTTCCAAAGGAAACTGATGGGCAAACAGAGTTCATCATTCAGAGGGAGGAAAACAAATTTTTCCTATTTCTGTAATTAACAATTATCAAAGTAAAGGATTATGCCAGGTCAAATAGTATCAGATGATACATTATATGTCCAGCATAAGAAATGAATTCACATAATGGACCTAACACATCATGTTTGGATAACCTTCAGAATGGTTGGTAAAATATCAGAACGTTTGTTAGGCCAAATGGAATCTGAGGATCAGAAAGTGAATTTTAAAGGTACACGGTATCAATGTCATTCTCGAGAGATTTCAACTTATTTGATTTTTGAACTTAGGTTGTAAAACTTTTAAACCATAGAAATAGAAATGCTCTTAAGGTAAGATTAAAGGCAGAAGAACGAATCAGAGTAATGCGGAAGCAATGCTACTACTAGATGTCCTAGTCTACCCATTCCTCACTGTTAATAACTCAGGTTGCTAAAGGGATTCTTAGAGTAAATTATCAAAATCGTTTTGTGGGCGCCTACAGCGGAAACCGAATGGTCCAAGCTTCACAGGTCGGGATTTAGTGTACTACAAATCGCAGCCTGGGCTCTGATACCATAATTGTAACACCCCAACCCGACAAGGGCTAAAGTGTCACATTCATGGTGTCAATCAGAACAAACACAAGCATGAACTTTAATGATACAAATGGATACAAGTACTACAAAGGTTCTATGATAAAAGAATACAATATCAGAACTATGTACAAAAGACTAATCTAAAGCATCTTCAGAACCACTATGAACTCATCAAGCAAATCCTCTCTAAAAGCTCCTAATTGCACTCTTCACCCATAACCCAGCTTCCTTCTAAAACCTGCCGCGGGAGAAAGAAAACGCGGCTGAGCTTAAAAAGTCTAGTGAACAGATATAACAACGAAGTAATAATGAAACAGAAATGAATACTGAATAAGGTATAAAGGGAATAACAGAGTGTAATCAAAGGTAAGTATGAAATAGTAATAAGAGGTAAGGTAAGGGTTAGTCATCAACCACGAGCCCAGAAATAGATATAATGCCTTCATAATAATGCCTTCATCATAATCATAATCATATCTCTTCATAATCATATAGAGGGGAGACCTCTCAGATAATCAGACAATAATGAGGGGTGTCCTCATATGGGTGGAGTAGCTAGCTCCCAGAAATGTGAAGGACGTGCATGCACGCAACATCAATCACCAGATACAGATAACAGATAACAGAAAACAGAAACAGATCTAGGATGCATCCATACGCCCCCACAGAAATAATATTGGCCATAATAAACAGATAATTGAGCTCATAACAGATAACAGAAAAGGGGACGTGGCAGAACATCACTCCACTGCCCTAGAGTCATGTCAGAGGTGCATCACTGACACGGACATGGAACCCTCATGCCTAGTGAAACAAACTTTGGCTCGGGTGTCAAAATAGAATAGGTCAAACAGAATGTCATAAATGACACAGATTATAGGTCATCATAATGGTCAGATCAGAAATACATATCAGAGGTTCATATCATAAGGTCCAAATCAGAAGTCAAATCAGAAAGTCCAAATCAGAAGGTTCAGATAACAAAGGTTCATCACAGAAAAGGTTCAGAAATAAAATAGGGTTTCCTAGCAATGGCATCGGGAACCCTAAACAGAATGTCAGATCAAAAGAAAAGGAGAGAGAGAGAGAGAAACCTTTACTGAAAAGGTCAGAATATCTGTATCTCAACCAGACGACAAAGAAGACACAAGAAAACATCAGACAGAAATAGGAACTCCTCCTTCTTCACAGAACCTAGATGGATTAGAAGTCGAGAATTATTCAATAGTTCATTTTAAATTAGATTACTCCTTTTTAGGTTATCTTTCCATTTTTAGAAACTTTCCAGATTTAGCAACTTTCCATATTTAGTAACATTCCAGATTTAGTAGCTTTCCAGATTTAGTAGGTTTCCAGAATTAGTAAGTTTCCATTGTTGGAAAGTTTCCATAAATAGCAGTTTTCCAAAGTAGGCAAGTTTCCACTTATTAACACATTCTTATAAGTTAGTTGTAACATTTTATCAAGTTTCATGGCCTCATGTATTACAGATTTCCTTTTACAGACATTTTCTGAGATTAGGGTTTCGTTAGGTCATTGAACATGTTTTTCAAGTATCACAAAAGTACCATTTTAGTCCCTTACCATTAATTTAAGCCAAAATTAGGTATTTACATAATTAGTCCCTTAGGTTTCCAAATTAACAAAATAATCCTTAGCAATTTCATATCAACATTTTAGCCCCTCAATTTCCAATATTTACACAATTTATCATCCACATTAAAACATGTATGAAACACCCTCAATTAACATAATTTACAAAACAGGCCCCTCTAGTTTAATTAATTTCAAATCAAATTACATAATTAACCAAAATGACAATTTAAATCCAATACTTACAAAATATGCATCTTAGGTCCTTAAAGTTATTTTTCCCATTAATCTACTGTATTTAGAAGAGTTACAAAAATGGTCCCATACTTTCATAAATTACAAACCAACCCCTTAACATTATTTATTTCAAATCGGTTTTGAGCAAAAATCCAATTCATAAGCCCTAATTTTTTCCAAAACCTAAAATAATTATTATACAATCATTACATTTATTATGAAACAGAAAAATTATGAAAACACTAATATTTTGTCAAGAACCCTTTTTCCTACATTATCTCTTTTTGCCGATTTTACACAATTCCACACTAGATGATTTTAAGCCTCAAACAATTCAAACACAAATTTTACAGGTAGCATATATATCATAGAAGTCCAGAAAAATCAGATCGCAAATCACAAAATTCATTTAGGCCGATTTATCCATTTTGCATGACATTAGGGTTTTAGTTAGGATTAATTTTGTATGGCCAATTTAACATGCATGGATTGAATTTAACATTTTATACAGATCATATAGAGTATAGAGAGTGATACAAAAATACCCCAAAGTGCTGGATCAAAAGGAACAAGGCTGTGTGATTTTATGCTTCTCAGCTAGGGTTTTTCGACACAAATAAACCAATTTCTTGAACCCGAGCAATCCACCACCTTAACCAGTATTTTTCCCGCCTTCCTTAGGGTAGAAAAAGTCCAAGAAAAATATCCAAGATCTTTAGAAACTTTTGGAGCCGTCACTTTTGATTTTAGGGTGTTTTTAGGGTGTTTTTAGGGTTTGTTTTGGTGTAAAAATGATTTTGGGAAGTATATAGGGAATTGGGACTGATCTTGGCCGATTTTATGGTGCTAAGAATGAGAGGAAATCAGAAAAATAGCCTTCCTAATTTATCTTGTAATTATCTCTTTATTTTCATAATTTAGGAACAATTTTTAATACATTTTGGGCTTATAAATATTAATTAGGCATGCCACACATTTTATTCAAGTTCTAGATATATTAAATTTCCCAAGAAAATTAATAATTATCATTTGTTAAAGTTTTACAAGTGTTTGGGATTTTATTTGTATTTTATTTAAGCTTTTATTTAGTTTTTAAATTACAATCGCATTTTGGACATTTAGCAAAGTTTTAAATTTTAGGTATTACAATGTATCCTATCATAAATCATTTAGAATAATGATTCGGCACATAAGTTATTTGAAAGAAAACAAAGTGATCTAGCACAGCGGAACGAATTTGAAAGCAATTAAGCATGTATCTCGCTAAAGAGTTTAGAAAATAGTAAAGTAAAACTGGGCTACAAACTCACCTTGAACTAATGATATCACAACGTATAACGGAATCGATGGATAAGCCAGGAAAATCTCTACGCGCAACCTAGAATATGATATCATGTCTTAGGTTCTAAAACAACGAAGTGAATATATAAACATGCCTTATATATTTATTACATTCATTATGCTTGGATGTTTAACGTTTGTAAGTAAAAGTGGTCAAGTATTAATATTGGTTACGTTACGGTCTTTATAAATATAGTTATTCTAACTTTATGTCTATGTTTAATCTTAACACGTAATAGGTCATAAATTGGTTTCTATGTCTTTGAAATTGTATCTGAATGTATATATATAATTTATAGTGACTTTACATCCTTATTTACATCATAGCATGATTCAAATTACTAATTTACACTTGCGTTTTAATACAGAAATTTAGACAGCACTCAGCAGTCCCGTGGCAAAGGCCATATTTTGAGTTCTACAACACTTTAGGATGCGAGGCTTTTTTCTACTTTTAAGTTTATGTCTTAGCTACATTTCATAAAACTACGACGAGTTCCAGAAATGACCAGAACTGTCCCGTTTTGTCCAATGAAATCTGTTAGTCAGATTTTGACATGTTTTACCGTTTTAGCTCTAGTTTAATCATCGGGATGAGTTACGGCATGAACCACTCGGGGAAACGACCACAAGACATCCATATATAAGCCTATGTTTTTAACTAAGTTTCACAGTTCACGAATTTTGCCCAGTATTTCCATTTATACCCTCCTGTCCAGTTTCTGTTTTGCAAACATAGTCCTTACGATGTTTCTAGTGTTTTAGTCCGATTATCCAAGCATAATCAAGTGTAATAAGCATATAGAACATATTGCATATATGAAATACTAATATTAATAGGAATCAAAGGTAGATATCGGAGTTTGCTTACAATCCTTGTGAAGAAATTAACTAGAACCAAGATCTAGAATCACTAAACTAAATCCTTCAACAAAATCCCTAGCTTCCAATCCTTCTACCCAAGTCTTGTAACCCTTTGCTAGCCTTGATATAAGCCTTGTAGAAACCTTATGAATTCAGCCCTTGAACCCTTGTGTAGCTCCTAATTCAACCATGGAATGATCAAAACAACACTAGATCTGTGTAGAGAATAACTAGGCCATTAACTTTGTAGTATAACTTGAAGATTGAAATCAAAATAAGAGTGTTTGTGTTTGTTTTGTGTTGTGAACGACTTCAAGAGGGGAAGGGGTATTTATAAGACCTTGAGGAGGTTAGTTTACACTAAGGTATGGTCTAAAATGAAACACATGATGCATACTTGGAAGTTTTTAGGCCATAAGTCTTTCTAAGGCTCCTAATGTAACACATGAGTGCTTAATGGTTCCATGGCTCTCACCAAGCCACCAAGGCCATGGTATACACGTTCATATACAAGGGGAAGGGACTAGGTGGATGAATCTTGTCCTTATATAAGTTACGTTATGAGTTTTGGTCCCGTTAATCGCTAATTGTAAGTCGTAAAGTCACGAAACTTCAAACTGGGTATCCTAAAAATATGAAACTTATTAATATGTTACAACTTATCAATATACTCTATATTAGCATATTAAATGAGTGATAGGTTATATCGGGATGCTTAAAGTCTTAAAAACCTAAAACCGGAATTGTTTAATATCTAGTTAAGATATTTTAAGAAGAGAATTTCAACTTGACTTCTCTTAATGAGATATTTTATAAGATATTATCTAAATAATATCTAGTTGATGACTAGGTATATGATTAGGCAAGGTCATTTAAAATGTATTAGTCAAAAGGTTGTGCGGGTATCGGGAGTGAATAGTAAAAGTGAATAGTAAAGATCCCGAGGATGAATAGTAACTTTTCCGGGAATGAATAGTAACCCGAAAATGCGAATTGTTACATTAAGCGTGAACTATTCTTTTACCTTCGCTTAGGATTAGGAATGATGGAACATATATCATCTTAGATAACATAATAAGTTTATCTCCTCTAATATGAGTCTAGCATTCTTTTGCACACAAAAATTAAAATTGGGGAAGTAATAATTTATTTTTTAACAACCATTATTGCATGATAATAAGAAAACTTTATTTTGTGTATAAAAACCCCAATTCAAATGTTCAAAATCTTCTCGTGAATAGGAAAAATCAGTTTTTCTTGCATTGTTAATACAACTCAAAAACGTTTTTCCATGCATGCACGATGCGGTCAAATCCTTTATCGGATCATGTAACAAATATTTTATCGACATGGAAAGTTGAGCAAGATTGAAATTAGGAGACTTTGAATTATCTCTTAGGATTTTCTTTCTTTTAGGGTCGAGATAATCACATCTCCACAGATGTTTCATGTAGGCACACACTAGAAACATTTTCTGAAAACTGGCAAACCTTCTGGTGGCGGTCCCTTATCGACCGATGGTCCCCCAAACGATAAAGGACCGTCCACCCTTTTACAGGACCGTCCCTTTGTTTGTGTGTCATGACTTTTATGTTCCTGCATGATTGACCAGACTACCCTTAGGTCTTATACACATTCCGAATTTGCTTAAACATCATTTGAACTAATTTAACCAAGCATGCATGCTTTGCTATTCTTGCAAACTTCCTCATCTACTTAAACCCTTACTTCCTCCTTCCATTTTCATGCCATAACCTGCCTCCTTCTCAATGTCATCCCACAAAATGTCACCTCCTAGAAAACCAAGAATATCGGTCAAACCCATATGGAGGAAGAAACAAAGCCTTGGCAATTTCATGAACCACTCAAACAACTCAAACAACACCATGCTACTTCCAATCCCACATCATAACATGAGGCATCATCTTCATCATTTTCGTTCTTTGCTTCTCAACCATAAAATGGACCACCATCCACTCACAGTGAGCATACAAACCCAACTCCTCAAGATCATTCATTGCTACCTTTGTTACCAACTCCATTACCAAATGTCAACTCCCTATACTCAATCAAGGCTCAAGAATTCTCCAACCTTATTGACTTGAGCCTACTCAACATCATCCTATCCCAAAAACTTCATCCTCCCACAATGTCTGTTAGGAATATGTTTATTCATATGAAAGACTCGGTCACCCCGAGTATAGTTTAGCATTATGTAGCTCGTAGTATTTATCCTTTTAGTTAGTAGTTAGTAATAGTTAGGTAACATCGTGGAAGAAGGACGGGTCTTTACCCACTGTATACCTGATCCACAGCCCGAGAGTGGGCGTTTAAGTTGTAACTATATAAAGCCCTTCCCACTTATGGGAAGGGTTGGACCTTTCATTATATTCAATCTAATCTCTTTCACTTTCTCTCTCTAGAATAGGCTCCCACTTCTCTTTCTCTCTCTACATAACCAACGACCAAACCACCTTGTGTAATCATGTTTGTGAATTAATGTTTATCCTACAATTGGTATCAAGAGCCAAGGTTTCATCTTAGGGCCTTGGATATTCGGATTTGGTGTGGTTTTGTGGTTTTAGTTGGTTAGAATAGTTTTCTAGGAAAACATCTTGGTTTGATCTTGTTTTTGATATATGAAGTGTTATGGGTGTACTTTTGTGATTAGTGATGTTAGATTTACTTAGTTCTTCAGTTGGATAGGCTATATCATTTGTTAGTTTGGAGTTTGAAGGATTTTGGGACGTTTTGCTTGATAGTGATTAGCTCTTCTGGTTGTAGTTCTTCGTAGCGATTAGCTCTGGTAAGGTAGCGATTAGGTCTAGCGATTTGCAGAGTTTACCATTTTTGGACAAACGGATAAAACGCTAGATGATGACTGGCTTGGCGGTTAGTGCTAGCGTTTAGTACACTGTGTCTTTTTGTGTTTCTAGCATTTACCTCCTTCTAGCGATTAGCTTACACCAGCGATTAGCTCCAGTCCAGCGATTACCTACTTCCAGCGATTAGCTTTCACTTGCGATTAGCTCCAGCTAGCGATTACCTGCTTCCAACGATTAGCTTTCACTAGCGATTAGCTCTAGCTAGCGATTACCTACTTTTTAGCGATTACCATTAACCTCTATTCAGCGATTAGCTCCTGCGACTTGGTGTTGTTTAGCGATTAACTCAGTGGTGAGATTCTAGTGATTTGTTAACTACTTGTGTTTGGTGAATTGTTTTGACTTAAGTCGTTTCAATTAGTCTAATTGTGATTTGACGTTGTGAGTTAATCCTTACGACTTGACTTATTACAATCGGATCTATTGTGACTTGACTTGTCGTGAATTGACACTTAATGCTAATTGTGACTTAGCCAAGATCTTGCTCTAAGTATAACTCGCATATTACATCTCTCGGTTTCTTTTGTTGACTTTAGTAAAATCCCGAGAAAGAATCGATTTCTTGGTTTAAGTCAAAAGAGTTGTAAAATCCTGTTTAAGATTCTATCATGGCAACTACCTCTGATGACATTCAAGCTGCCGGGTCTGATACCCGCCCTCCTATGCTGGATAGGACAGATTATGAATCATGGGCTCAAAGAATCCGACTCTACTGTAGGGGCAAAGAGAATGGTGAAAACATTCTTCGTTCGATTGATGAAGGACCGTTTCAAATGGGGACTACAAGAGATGTTATCACCACCGGTGAAGATGGAGCAGTCACCTTTGGAATTGATAAACCACGCACTTACAATGACCTTAGTGAGGAAGAAAAGAAGCGCTATGATGCTGACATTCGTGCATCTAACATTGTGATCCAAGGACTTCCCAAAGATGTTTACAAGCTAATCAACTTCAACACGGAAGCAAAAGCTGTTTGGGACAATGTCAAAATGCTTCTATCTGGCTCGGAGCTGACCAAGGAAGATCATGAGTCTTAGTTGTATGATGAATTCGAGCTTTCAAGATGAATCCTGGTTAAAACATCACCGACAACTATGTCAGATTTCACAAGCTTGTTAATGATATGAGAATGATCCGAATGACAATGCCTAACATCCAACTCAACTCTAAGTTTGTGAACAATAGGTCACCCGAGTGGGATCGTTTTGTTGCTGCCGTGAAGCTTAACAAAGGACTGAGAAATACCAACTATGAACAACTGTTTGCTTACTTACAACAGCATGAGAAGCATGCAGTTTATTGATGCGCGTGGATTGCAACACGCACTACGTTTTACCTCTCGAGGGATCTCGAGAAGCTTGCAATCCCCACCAGGTAGTGTACCTGACCGATGTAGTATAGTGAAGTGGCAAGTACCGGGGGATTGATCGTTCTCTCGCAGGGAATAGTGTTCGTTAGGCTAAAAGCTATTCTAATCTAGGTCTAAGGGTGGAGGAAGATTCTTTTTGTATTTTTATATTTTATGAAAGCAGTAAATCTCTGGTTTTGGAGGATAGGGCGGAATTAGTTGCTAGTGAACTAACCCAAGTTATCTACTTCTAAGCTACTTATATTTTTGTATTTTTTTTTGTTTTAGAGAAAATCAGTGGTGGAGAATAGTGTTTACTTATATTTCATTACTCCCTAACTATCTTTTA
>LBNU01030921.1:0-16086 GCA_014162995.1 Artemisia annua | reverse complement strand
ACGCTCAAATTGGTCAGAATTCAGCTGGATCAAAGACTTAAGAGTTATGACCAAGGAAACAAAAGGGGTTGGACAAGGGATGATGTATGAGAAGCTCTAAAGTTCATGGATAGGATCGACCAATGATTGAAGTTCAGAAATCACATTCGAACAATGGAAAGCTTGGTTGGAGGAAGGGCACCTATTCCAAACATCCTCACTTACCGTCGTCCTGATGAACCGTTACTCTGATTGCTCATCTTTTGGTACATCATTATCTATTTTTCATTATCACATTTCATTATCTTATTACTATGGTTTGTACACACATAACAATGTACAACCTGCACTTGTGAAGAAAGGACCCTGAGGTACGCATCAGTGCCTCAATCCTAATATAAGAAGCGAAAGCTTCTTACTTTTGAGTAGAATTAATCTAAAATTTCAAAGTTTTTCACAATTCTGCTCAAAAGAACAAGTATTCCCTCTCGTATTCAAAATCTCAAAAAGTTTGTTCACTATTTGAGGGGGAGTACTTGAATGATCTTTGTTCTAAAGTAAAAGTTCTCGTTGGATTCTCCCCATAAAACTCAAAAAGGCATATTTTTCTCAAAACATTTAACAAAAATAACATCTAGTATGCTATTTTTGAGGGGGAGAAATGAAAAAGTGATCAAAATATGATGTGTAAAGTTATATCTCGTGTAAGCTCGACTCAGATCTAACCCTCGAATTGATGAAACATCAAAAGTTAGTAAATCGAAAGGAAATGTTCCGGGACGGGTAATAATTTCAAGCTGGTCTAACCAGTGATGTAAACGTGTCTCGCAAAGGACTTGTCTGAGTAGAATGTACCATTTCGAGAAACTCTTATTAGACGTTTTCTTTGACGAGTCTAACTTCCTTTTGGGAATGTTAACAACTTCAAGTTAGTTATTAGGGCTAGTTATCACCTAAAAACTGATAATGGATCCCTTCAACTAACAACGTAAACGTGTCCCTCGAGTACATGTCTATTAAGAATGGATCTATTAAAAAGTGCCAACTCCTCCTGCATGTGCAAATTTCTGAAATATTCATGAGCATATGTGGAGGGGGAGTCTTTCTCAAATGAAATCAAAACCCTCAAAGTGTTAACAAAAGTTTTTTTATTCACAAACACTTTGAGGAGAATTTCAATCATTTGGTTCTAATGGCAACAATAGGATAGTCAAGGAGATATAAGGTTGACTAAGGTTAAGGAAAACCGTCCTATGATCCGCCAGAGCCGGAGGGATCTATCCAGGGACAACAACAATAGATAGAATGAGAAGTCCTTAGGTATGATATGAAAAAAGGCGATATGAATGAAAGGGAAAGAAGGGGTTGAAGAATTAAAAAGAAAAGTAAAGAAAATGGTGAAAAGAAATAGCCCTCCATTTGTTCAACCTTAGGGCAGACACCGGGTATAATTCATATGCTACTGGTTGTTGTTAAAACAACATCGGTATTGAAGAACAAAGTCGTCATGGACCCAGTGACGCACTGCACTAAACCTTCTTAGCCACTCAAGTGTCTCTTAAAAGATACTTGTTTCATTCTCACAGAGAACCCTGCATAATCTATTGACCACTCATTACGAGTGTGTTGATATTGAAAAGGAGGTACTCTGCTCCATACCTCTGACGACCAAATGTGCACTTATCGAGTCTAGAGCCCCGAGATACATCAAAGATCTCTTAGGAACACTTAAAAATTCCTACAACTGGTATTTCTTCATCAATGAATGGCAGTTGTAAACTATTGAGTCCTACGCAGATCTTAGCAATCTGCCGAGAACGTTTATGAGAGGAATTACTTATGTATTTCTCACTGATTGAACGGAAATCCTGCCAGGGTCAAGATCAAACAGCCCTGACAGCAGGTCACTTCGGTAACTCCTTGTGGGTTACGGTTAGTGTTCGCGGTGGTCTCAACGTGGTCTACAGTCGTGGGGTGATCTCCGGCGACTCACCTAATCGTGGGTGTACTTTTGTATGTCCGTGTAAGCTCCTTCGGGGGTATCCGATTAGGAACGGCCTTGGTAAGGGTTAGAGAGAGTTTTCACACTATGCTGTTAACAATCTCTAATTCCGAACCTGTAAGTACCGGTTGTTTATTACTAACGAAATTTTATGCAGCTACAACCACCATCGTGACACGGTTTCCACATGCTCATACATACATCTCGTAGTCAACAAAAGTTCTCACTAAAGATCAATGCAGGAAAGTCAAAGAATGATTCTATGTCAATATGAATCCGCAAAGTTGAATGACAAAGATCTGAAGTTATGTGATGTTCAAAGAAAGATTCCACGTCAAAGAAAAGAGAACTACCAAAGCAAAATGAAGCAACGTCAAAGATGTATGAGCATGTTGGAAAGGCGGTAATCCATCGGAGGCAAAGGAGTGACTAAAGGTAGATACTTACATCAAGTGAATCACTACAACAAAGAACGACAAACAAAGATCAACAACAACTTAAAGATTTTTTGAAGACATCTAATGCAACAAATGTCAAAGATTATGAAGAAAGATATCGATGTCACGCAACCTTTGATGACCGACCCTTAGGGGGAGATTGTTAGGATCACGTTTTATTAATATCAAGTCTCGGTCATTAAGTTTTGTAATAGGTTGCTTTAGAATTTTATTTAGTAATGTTTTATCAATGTTTACACAAGTTTAGTTCATGTTTACATGTTTTGTTAAAGTCTAAGGGCTAGTAATGTAACAAGTTGAAAGTCATGTGAAGCCCTAGACTAGTAGTATAAATAGAATGTAAACCCTCCAAGGAGGGTGTTGGTTCTCTTAGTAATAATATTATCTTTCATTTCACACACAAGAGTTCCTTCCACTTTCTCTCTCTACTCTCTTTCTCTCTCTAAAGATTATATGGTTTTATGTTACAAAATGGTGACCTAACAGTTTAACCAGTGGTTGGTCTGGTCGTGTTTGCTCATTAAGATTTATGTCATGCAAGTGACAAGGGTTTCCCCTTCAGATTTTTTATGAACGGAGATGTAGAATACCTTCTGGTTGAATTAAGTCAGGAAGCTGCTTATTGAATGTTCGGAGTCGATTACAATGACTAATGGATTAGTTATCATTGTGTAAGAGAAATTCAGAAACTTTAAACCAGGAATATGTGTGTCCGGTATGATGTTCCGTATAGAAGAGTTATGACATTTTGGCATATATGTAAGATTTGGTTCGTGATACGTTAATCCTTAGATTCATTCTTATCCGTGCGGTTATCCTATCTATCCCATTTTACATTCCAATAAGATTCGATTCTCCGACGTATGCTTAGTTTATCGTTAATACGAATACGTTACCAACCTCTTTAGGAAACTCTCGATATGTCTGATACTTCGATATATGCTTCTCTGGTTGTTAGCAAGGTTCTTAGTTCGTTCAGAACCTGTTTGGACTTGTGAAATTTCTACCATCTAGCATCACTTCCGTATTTATTCTATATTCATCTGATGTTCATGTATCTCTATGTGAGATCTAGACTATCATCTGTTTCATGTTCAATTCGTACTCATTGGATCAGATTTTTTATGATTTGTTTTCTGTGGAGAACCCGAGGCTCTCGTATTTGTTTGGATCGGGTCATGAGAAACAAATACTTCCGTTCGTTGAAATCCTTTGGAAGGACCTCTCCGAGCATGAGGTTAACTGTCGTCATTTCTCTTCGTGATTTGATACGTATCCGTCTAACTTTTGCGACTTCAATTTTCAAGGACGAAAATTTTCTTTTTAGAAGGGAAGAGTTGTAAAACCCTGAAATGTGAAAACAACAAATCACAATGTGATTCCTCCATTCTTCCCATTCTACCACCTATGAATAAAATGCAAAACAAAAATCAGCATAAGCAGCAACAATAACAAATGATCCAACTGTTCTTCGTAATCAGAAGTCAACAAACTTGTCGAGGGTGGGGGCTTGATCGTGGAACTTTCTGTTCGAAGGGTTCCTGTTTATTTCGAAGGTTTTCGTTCGTGACGTATATTGGTTTGAAGGGTTGTTGGTTCGTAGGATTTGAATACGTATCTCGTTCTTTTCCTCTCGTTTAATCCGATCCCGAGGTTTCTCCACAAAACTGTTTTGATGTTCTTTTGATTGCCTCATGCGTATATGTTTAAACCACATATTAATTTCGTTTCATAAAAGAGTATACGAATACAGAACTAACCATGTCATGTTGTTTATGTCTCATTACTTAAAGAGAAATATGAAGAGTATAATATCTTTGTCACGTAAAATATATAACACGACTTATATGAATAGAAATATAATTGTTTTGTTTTGTTAATGGGTTGAGTCGTGGGAGTGTGTGACTAAACTGTGTTGTGTTCTCTAAGTCGAGTCGTGAGTCGCATGTTTTTGGCCTGGTTGTGTCGCATGTTGATAAACTATGTCGACCCTTTTTCACTTATAAAACGCATCCTTAACGTTATTTATTAAATGGTATAAATAAACTTGGCAAACAAGAAAACTTGTTATACGATTGCATTGAAATGTTTGAGATAGTGTCGAGTGTGCTTTTATCTCGTTAAAATAAGGTGCGAATCAATTTTGGTTATATTTCATACGAGGGAGATGAAACATGCATGCACACTGATATATCTAATATATATATACATATTCGAATAAGACAATAGGATAAGCAAGTTTTCATGCATGAGTCATTTGTGTAGCTTTAGTAAATATTAAAGAGGTATTAAACATAAGTATGTAAATGTGATCAGGGAGTCGTGGTTGTGTTTGCATGCATGACAATAGTTTAGAATTCATATATAGCATGTTGATTGAATCAGATTGCATGGACTTAATATATTATATGGCATTACTACTAGAATTATAGTATTTCATGTGGCATTTTTAGTATGAGCTGTGCATGAAATATGGTATCATGGGTAGTGTTGTTTTGGCTATCTAAGAGGTGTTGTGTGAATGCGTGTGTGTTTGCTTATGTGTGTCCAAGTATATGTAAATGGGTAAATCAGTCTTGTTTGCTTAATTTGCGTCGTGTGTGAATGCTTTGTGACGTCGTCGAAAGAGTTAAAACTTAATAACTTAATCACGGTTTAAAATGATGTCGTAAATGCATATTAAAAATTGTGAAACGGCGGGGTCTACAATGGTCATTTTGATATTTATTTACGATATAAATCATAAAATTAATTATTTGCATATTTAAACTTTCCACTTGATAATTTACATTTATAACCCTAAAGTATTAAATTACTAATTCAAGAAACTTGTTAAATGTGGAAAATTACTATTTTTGGAAAGCTGCTATAAACGGAAAGTTACTAAAAATGGAAAGCCGACTAAAACGGGTAATCTGATTTAAAACAAGTTAATAATAAGCCGAGCATTAATTCATGTAGATTCGCTGAAGAAGGAGTGACTTCCTATTCTTATATTATGATATGGTTTCGTTGGCGGTTTAATTACAGATATTCTGCCTTTTTTGAAGGCCATCCTTTTCTCTTTTGTTTACTGTTTTGATTATGATCCTTTCAGTTAAGCCATTGCTATGTTCCCTTGTATGATTCCTATTTGTTGATCCATGTGATTTGATATGAGTTGATATTCGTTTGCATGCTATATTTTCTTTCCTTATAGCATTTCCTATTTCTATGCCCATTATATGTTTTGCCTATATGTGTTAGACTTATTAGCCAGTCATGGGGAGTCCATGGCCTTGCCACTGATGCACCAGTGGCATTGACACTATCTATGGAGGTGGGTTTTAGTCCACATCATTCCCTTTAAGCTAGCTATTCGGGCCTATATTTATTATTGTATATGTTTACTTAGCCTAGAGCTTTGTGCATATATATTTGTTTTGTAGGGGGCGTATGGATGCATCCTAAGTACTTTGTTTAGTATTATTTGGTGAATGTTTTGGTGTGTGTGCAATACACCCTTTTCACATTTGGTACAATGGAGGTCATGACTCCTATGTACAATTAGTATATATATATTGTTGGGCATTCCTATTTGTTCTACTTATCTATGATTCTTATTATCTTGTCATCTCTATTGTGATTAACTTATGCTTGATGTATTTCTTTTGCTTACACTTATGACTCATTTCTTTTCCTTGAGTGTTTGATATTCATTATCCATATTTCCTTTGATCATATTCTATGTTTCCATATTCTTGATTTCTATCTTAGCAGGTTCGCTTGGACTTATGTCGTATTCACCTTCGTTTTTCTTTTGTTATTAGTTTTCGTTTGTTTATATCTGTTCACTGGGCTTTTTAAGCTCAGCCGCATTTCTTTTCCTGCGGCATGTTTTAGAAGGAAGCCGGGTTGAGTGAAGAGTGCTTAAGAGCTCTTAGTGGACTACATTATTGATACCCTTCCATGGATTAGAGTTTCGACTTAGAGTTTTCCTTTTGGTTCTTAGCTTGTTATTAATTTTGGAAGTTGTAATGCTTAGAATTTGTCCTTTATCTTTTCATTAGAACTGCATTGTAACCCTTGTATTAGTAATGTATTTCTGTTTACGTGTGTTCTGATTTGACTCCAAAATGTTACACTTTAGCCCTTTTCGGGTTGGGGTGTTACAATTCTCCTAAAGTACGGGCTCTAGGAGGTTGGTTTGGTTGGGGTGGGTCTTGTTGTGGTTGGTTGATAGGATCAAAGATATTACCACCTTCCATGATGGCAGATGGTAATGGTTACGAACAAAGGAACAAAGAAAAAAGATAGACTAAAGAAAACCTAAAAAAATAAAACAAAAATCTCACTAGAAAGGAATCTAGTGAGTAGACCTAAGTAAAAATAAAATTTTTCAACCTAATCAATAACTATTCCCCGGCAGCGGCGCCAAAAACTTGATGTGTGGGTTTTGCAACCTTTGCACTTAGGTTTTACCTCTCAAGGGATCTCGAGAGGCTTACAACCCCCACCAGGCGGTGTACCTGACCGATGTAGTATAGTGTAGTGGCAAGTACCGGGGGATTGATCGTTCTCTCGGGAAATAGTGTCGTTAGGCTTGAAAAACTACTCTAATTAGGTCTAAGGGTTGAGGGATGATTCTTTTTTGTATTTTTATGTTTTATGAAAGCAAGTAAAAATCTCGGGTTATAGAGGAGTAGGCGGAATTAGTTGCTAGTCAACTAACCCAAATATCTACTTTTGCAAATAAAATAAAATAACTAGAAAATTAAATGGTTGTGAAACTTATGTGAGAGAAATATGTGTTTACTTTCCTTACTCCCTAGCTATCTTTTATATGTTAATTGGTTTGTTGTAATTATGTGGATGACGGGTTGTATTCCTTTAAACCATTCGTAGGGCCGTGTACGATCTTCCTTAACTCTATAAGCTCCTACTTCACTCCTATGTTGAGCCGACTAAAAGCTCCTAATATGGGATCATTAGAATTCGATCATGCATTAAATACAACCAAATAATTGTAGTATACATCCGATTCATGTTTCTTAAGACGTTCAAGCAAGTTACCGTATAGGAGGTTAGCCAGTTTTCTTAAGCCTAACATCGAATTCACCCACCCACAATAATCACAAACAAACCAACAACATATAATCAATAGCTAGGTTTCATTAGATCTAAGGAAACACAATAAAGACCTAGCCTAGCATGTTAATTGAAAGACAAGCATAAGATATAATCACACAATACATAGACATATTGAATGATTTGGAAGAGACTTATCTTCAATTAAGAATCCAAGTTTCAAGGATGGAAAACCCTCAAAAATACAGTAGAAAAACGAGCTAGGGTTTTGTTCCCAAAGTTGCACANTAATTGAAAGACAAGCATAAGATATAATCACACAATACATAGACATATTGAATGATTTGGAAGAGACTTATCTTCAATTAAGAATCCAAGTTTCAAGGATGGAAAACCCTCAAAAATACAGTAGAAAAACGAGCTAGGGTTTTGTTCCCAAAGTTGCACACTAATGAACGAAAATTAGAAAACTATATATAGATTTTACATTGTGACGGCGTCAGCTTATAAGGTCTGACGCTGTCACCTCGCCGCCAAAATAAAATTCGGATTGCTCAGATCCACTCTTGACGCCGTCCCCTTGTAAGTTGCTCTGGGCCATCTCCCTTTAGCACATAACGTGACGGCCTAGGCGTCACAAAGCGTGACGCCGTCACCTTTTAATTCTTCAAAACTTTCTGGGGCGTCTAGTGTAAAAATCATCCTTCATGTTATCAACAAGCGTGACGCCGTCACACGATAAAACGTGACTGCGTCAGGCACTGTTTCCAGCATAATTTGAGACTTTGTCGTTTTCTTCACTTTTATGCTCCAAAAACGTCCAAAATGCTTTTTTTTCCATATTTCATCTCCAAAGTATCTAAGGGGGCGTTTGGTTCGCCGTAATCTGACGTAATTGGATGTAATTGTAATGTGATTACATTACATAGGCTGTTTGTTTCGCAGACTGGATGGAATTATAATAATATTATTATTTTTTTGATATTTATATAATAATTATAATAATATTTATTATTATAATTATTATTATTTATTATTTTTATTATTTTAATAATAATAATAATATAGTAATAATAATTAATTATAATAATAATAATAATAATAATTATTATTATTATTATTATTATTATTATTATTATTATTATTATTATTATTATTATTATTATTATTATTATTATTATTATTATAATTATTATAATAATATTTATTATTATAATTATTATTATTTATTATTTTTATTATTTTAATAATAATAATAATATAGTAATAATAATTAATTATAATAATAATAATAATAATAATAATAATAATAATAATAATAATAATAATAATAATAATAATAATAATAATATTTTTATTATTTTAATATTATTATTATTATTATTAATATTAATAATAATATTATTATTATTAAAATAATAATAATAATAATATTAAAATAATAAAAATATTATTAAATATTATTATTATTATTATTTTAATAATAATAATAATATTATTATTAATATTAATAATAATAATAATAATATTAAAATAATAAAAATATTATTATTATTATTATTATTATTATTATTATTAATTATTATTACTATATTATTATTATTATTAAAATAATAAAAATAATAAATAATAATAATTATAATAATAAATATTATTATAATAATTATTATAATAATAATAATAATAATTATTATTATTATTATTATTATTATTATTATTATTATTATGATTATTATTATTACTATACTATTATTATTATTAAAATAATAAAAATAATAAATAATAATAATTATAATAATAAATATTATTATAATTATTATATAAATATCAAAAAAATAATAATATTATTATAATTCCATCCAGTCTGCGAAACAAACAGCCTATGTAATGTAATCACATTACAATTACATCCAATTACGTCAGATAAAAATAATAATAATAATAATAATAATAATAATAATAATAATAATAATAATATTTTTATTATTTTAATATTATTATTATTATTATTTTAATAATAATAATATTATTATTAATATTAATAATAATAATAATAATATTAAAATAATAAAAATATTATTATTATTATTATTATTATTATTATTATTATTATTATTATTATTATTATTATTTATTTAATTATTTATTTGTTTATTTATTATTATCATTATTATTAAGTTTATTTATTTTATTTTATTTTTTTAATCTTTTTTGAATTACAATTACGTTGAGATCCAACCAAACAAAGTGACAGAATATATCAATTACAATTCCAACACATTACAATTACAACACATTCCAACTCTTTGAATTACAATTCATTCAAATTACAATTTCTTTGGCAGATTACAATTCCTTTCAAAACATACTGTGAACCAAACGCACCCTAAAATGACAAAAGGAATGATTTAAGGCAATATTTGATCAAATAATTACGGATTAGGGCTTAAATGACCCCCTAAAAGCGTAACACTTTTCGCCTCATCACCTTGCTATCGTCAAANAAAAATAATAATAATAATAATAATAATAATAATAATAATAATAATAATAATATTTTTATTATTTTAATATTATTATTATTATTATTTTAATAATAATAATATTATTATTAATATTAATAATAATAATAATAATATTAAAATAATAAAAATATTATTATTATTATTATTATTATTATTATTATTATTATTATTATTATTATTATTATTTATTTAATTATTTATTTGTTTATTTATTATTATCATTATTATTAAGTTTATTTATTTTATTTTATTTTTTTAATCTTTTTTGAATTACAATTACGTTGAGATCCAACCAAACAAAGTGACAGAATATATCAATTACAATTCCAACACATTACAATTACAACACATTCCAACTCTTTGAATTACAATTCATTCAAATTACAATTTCTTTGGCAGATTACAATTCCTTTCAAAACATACTGTGAACCAAACGCACCCTAAAATGACAAAAGGAATGATTTAAGGCAATATTTGATCAAATAATTACGGATTAGGGCTTAAATGACCCCCTAAAAGCGTAACACTTTTCGCCTCATCACCTTGCTATCGTCAAAAAATATAATCACACGGGTACCCGCCGCCGCAATGCGCGAGTACCCGGCTAGTTTACATAGAAGGTAGGAGAGTCAATGAGGATATTGAGTTTTGTTAAATTGCCTGCATACATTAGGAGAGCCTACAGCCTCTAGTTTGTAGGGCTTATCTTTTCTTCATAGTTATAGAAAAATATAATCAATTTGATTTGTATCTGTTAGGAATACAAATATTCCTAGGAAAGACTCGGTCTCCTTATTTATGTAATAGCATAGTTATAGCTCGTAGTTACATTAATAGTTATTTAGTATTTAGATTAGTCTAGTAACACTGTGGAAGAAGGACGGGTCTCTTACCCACTGTATACCTGATCCACAGCCCATACGGGGCGTTTTTCTTTTATTTCTTGTAAGAGTATAAATACATGTGGAGAGGGTTGGTGCTTTCATTCTTCTCAATCTAATCTACTACATTTTCTCTCATCTCTTTATCTCTCTAGAAAACACCCAACTCTTATCTCTATCTCTATCTAATTCATACAAGCCAAACTCACTTTCTTACCTAGATATTGTTTGTTATATGTTACAATTGGTATCAAGAGCCATGGTTACATTCTTGGGATAGCTAGCTTTAAGATTTCTAGGTATAGCTTGGTAATTTTTTTTTGGTTCGAATGGTTTCCTAAAAACCTAGATCGTCCTATTATTTTTTTGTGGTTGGATTTGTTAGTTTGTTGTACTTTCGTGTTTAAAGTAGCTAGATTCATCTTAGCTTGAAGTGTAGTGGCTTCAATCATTCATTTAGGTAATGTTTGGTGAGAAATTTTTGGTTCGAATGAATATTCAAAAAGACTACCTCGTTATTTTTTGTTGTTTGGTTGGATTCATAAGCTTGTTGTACTTTCGTGTTTAGGGTAGTTAGATTCATCTTAGCTTGAAGTGTGGTAGCTTGAATCATCCATTTAGGTAAAGTCTTGGCGAAACAAAATTTGGTTCGAATAGTTTAGACAAAAAAACGAGCTCGTTGCATTTTTTTTATGGTTAGATTCGTTAGTTTGTTGTACTTTCGTGTTTAGGGTTGTTAGATTCATGTTAGTTTGAAGTTTAGTGGCTTGAATCGTTCATTTGGATAAGTTTTTGGTAAATTTAGTGAAGTTTTATTAAGAAATTCATGGTTGAGGTTTGTGTGTCAAGAAGTGTTAAGAGATATTAAGAGGTGTTGTTAGTTGAGGTTTGTGTGGGGTGGTTTGTTTGTTTTCCATTTGTGGTATTAAGGACAAAAAGCAGTGATAGTGACATGGGTATAGAGGACAAAAGGATGTGATAGTGACATGGGTATAGAGGAAAAAAGGCAGTGATAGTGACATTTTCCTCTCACTCGACTGAGACTTGTCTCCTGTGATTTGTGTACTGAGGTTTGTCCCCTGAGGTTTGTCTCCTGTGGTTTGTGTCCTGCGATTTGTATCCTGAGGTTTGTGTACTGAGGTTTTTCTTCTGCTAGTTGTGTACTGTGGTTTGTCTCCTGCAGTTTGTGTCCTGCGGTTTGTATCCAGAGGTTTGTGTACTGTGGTTTGTCTCCTGCGGGTTGCGTACTGTGGTTTGTCTCCTGCGGTGCGGTTTGTATCCTGTGGTTTGTGTATTGTGGTTTGTCTCCTGCGAGTCGTGCACTGTGGTTTGTCTCCTGTGGTTTGTGTCCTGTGGTTTGTCTCCTGCGGTTTGTGTCCTGCGGTTTATCTCCTGCGATTTGTGCCTTGTGGTTTGACACTTGTGGTTCAATTCACAATCATACCATTGACATTGTATCGAGTGAAGTGGTTACTTTACGGTTTCTTGTGTTGATTTGGTAAAATCCCGTGAAAGAATCTATTTCTCGGTTAAATCACGAAAGTTGTAAAATCCCGTAAGTAATTTACATAATGGCTAGCAGTTCTTGTGATGACATTCAAGCGGCAGGATCGGATACTCGTCCTCCTATGTTAGATAGGACAAACTATGAATCATGGGCACAAAGGATTCGCTTATATTGTTTAGGAAAGGAGAACGGAGAAAACATTCTTCAATCCATTGATGAAGGACCGTTTCAATTGGGAACAACTAGGGATACCATTACCACGGGTGAGGATGGAAGTGTCACCCTTGGTATCGATAGACCTCGCACTTACAAGGATCTCAATGAAGAGGAAAAGAAGCGATATGAAGCTGACATTAGAGCTTCTAACATAGTCATACAAGGTCTACCAAAAGACATCTACAAGCTCATCAACTTCAACACTGAAGCTAAAGCTGTTTGGGACAATGTCAAGATGCTTCTTGCCGGCTCTGAATTAACCAAAGAGGATCGAGAATCACAGCTGTATGACGAATTTGAGCATTTCAAGATGAATCCTGGTGAAAACATTAATGATTACTATGTCAGATTTCACAAGCTGGTTAACGACATGAGGATCATTAGGATGACTATGCCGAACATTCAACTCAATTCAAAATTTGTGAACAACATGACACCTGAGTGGGATAGATTCGTCACAGCAGTGAAACTCAACAAAGGCTTGAGGGAAACCAACTACGAGCAACTTTATGCCTACCTACAACAGCATGAGAAACATGCCATGTTTGATCGCCAACTCAGGGAAAGGTTTACCCCAACTGCCTCCAGTGATCCTTTGGCTTTGGTCTCAGATGTTCGTCCAATCATTCAATCCTCCATGAATCAATCTCATCAAAACACAGCTCCCTATCAGCAATCAACTAATTCCAGTCAACCAGCTCCACTACAAGGTGACTCAGGATACTCTCACACTGACAAGAAGATTGATGAGTTAGCAAGTCAAGTCGCCTTACTTGCACAGCAATTCAGAGCAACTCTTCCTCAAACTAACAACCAACTTCGGGCATCATCTAACCCTCGCAATCAAGCAACTGTGGAAGATGGAAGAGTAGTGATACAAAATGTTCAAGGTCAACAGAACATGAATCAGAGGATTGGTGGTAGAGGAAATGTGGCAGCTGGAAATGGAGGGGTTCAGAACAGAATGGGAAATGGTAATCAAGGAACTGGAAGGCAAGTCAAGTGCTACAACTGTGGCGGTTTAGGTCACATTGCCAGGAATTGCAACTAGCCTAAGCGTCCACAGAATGCTGATTACTTCAAGGACATCATGTTACTGCTGCAAGCTCAGGAAAATGGTGCCACACTGGATGATGAGGAAGCTATGTTTCTAGCAGGGGTTCAGGGGAATACATTTGATGGTGACATGGATGATCAACCAGTTCAGGATTTGGCTCTTAATGATCCAAATATCTTCCAAGCTGAAGACTGTGATGCCTTTGACTCCGTTGTTGATGATGAACCCACTGCTCAGACCATCTTCATGGCAAATCTTTCACCGGTAGTATCATCTCCACAACAGCCTAGCCATACCAACTCATCAGTCATCTCTGAGGTACTAAAATTATATGATGACTACGACAAACTACATCAAACAAGTGTCATTGAGACAGATAAAGCTGATCAGGGAAATAGTGATATTCACCCTCCTGAGCGTTATGTGTCTCAAGGCACAGAATCTGATGTACAAAGTTATGAGTTTTTTGCTAAGTGTAGTGACATTGCTATTATCAAACAAAAGATGCACCATGACGTACAACAAACTAGCGTTATTGATTCAGATAATGCAAGTATGGGGAATAGTAATACTGTCCCATATGAGCAGTATGTGAAACATAACAAAGAAAATGTTGTACCTAGTAGTGTATCTTCTGTCATTGATAATGACCTTGAATTGCATGATTTCACCGACTTTCCTGATCACCCCCTTGCATGCAAACTTGAAATCTATAAAGATCAGTTGGCCTGGAATGTAAAATGTGCTAAGTTTGAACTAACTGAACGTGAACAGAAAATGGAAATTCAGATGTGTACTTTTATCACTGAACGAAACCTAAGGGAGGAAACACTTCAAAGGGAATTATTTTCTTTACAAAAAGAGCAAACTGTTAAGCAAAAACAAGAAATTCAAGAAAGTGTCAAAGTGCTTAAACAGGATTTTAAAGAAAAGGAAACCAAACTCTTAAGTGATTTTTCCAAACTTAAAACATTGAAAAATAAACTTGAAGATAAATTGTACCGTCTTGATCAATCCAAACAAGCGTTCAACATGATCATTAAGCATAGAAGGTTTAGTGATGAACATAGTGAGAACATTATAGGAGATCCCTCGCCTAAGTACTGTAAAAAGGCAATAGAGGCCCAAACTTCTATATATGATGGCAATGAACTTCTCAAACCTATTCATAATCCCCCTTGCGTTGAATCGTTTGATGAGACCCTTGAAAGTGCTGAAACAACTAGGGATAAGATGATTGAGAAAATGAATGGCCCAAAATGTCTAGCAAAGCGTGTCATAATTAAACCACATGACTATGACAAAGAGAACTTTGAGTCTACTTATAAGTCCACTTTGTCTACATTCAAGTCTAGGTTTAAGCCTCAAACTAATTTGACACCTGAACAAGTGTTTTGGGTAGACATTGAAAAAAGGAAGGTTGAAAAGCTTAAAAGTGAAATGCCGACTCTTAAGATAGTGAGCAATATCAAGAATCGTGTTAGTGAGCTTGAGGGGGAGAATTTGAAGTTGCTTAAAAAATCCAAAACATGATAACATGGTCAGGCACTTTTCAAAATTAGAAGTTGAAAATCTTAATTTGCAATTAAAATATCAACACCTAGAAGAAAAAGTGAAAACTACCAGTGTCAAGACATCCTTGGATGCTCCTGACTTTGATGCATTTTTTGAAATAAGCAACCGAGATGAAAGGATTCAAGCTCACTTGAACACGATCCAAAGATTGAAAGCTCAGATTTCACAATTGAAATCAAACAAGGGTGATGAGATTGGCTCCCAGAAACCTATGCCACTAGATTCTCAGAATTTTCATCTTCAAAACACCATTAATAGATTGCAACAAGAAAACGATTGGTTTCAAGCAGAAAATTCAAAGGTTAAACAGCATTACAAAGAATTATATGACTCGATTAAAATTAATCGGGACAAAACAAATAACAAAATAACATCTCTGCTTAATGAAATTGAGAATCTAAAGGCTTAGGAAAAAGGGAAAAAGCCAGTAAACACTTGTGTTGATGTTGGTTCAAAGGTTTCTGCAAATGTAAACAGGAATATTGATGCTGTGTATATCCCGTTGCCTCTTAAGAATAATAAGTCTGCGCATAGATATTATTTCATATATCTTAGGGAGTGTCTTGGTATGCTTCGTGAGACTGTAGAAGAGGTTAGAGTTATTAGGCCACATGATAGCTCTGCTTTAGATGCATGTTTCCTCACTAAACGCTCGCAAGAGTTGTTAGAATATGCCAGTGGCACATGTCCTAAGGTTGACAACCAACGAGATAGATCCACTGCATCATTAGCTGTTATGACAACCCGCTATTTTACAGGTCAATACTATTTTCTAAACTCGATTTATTTATTTTAAGACTTACTTGAAAACGGTTTACA
>LBNU01030918.1:245203-260931 GCA_014162995.1 Artemisia annua | reverse complement strand
TGGTTAGTTTTAGGAGTAGTTTAGGTGTAGTGTAGATTATTTTTCATGCTTTAGTGTAAGTTTCATTTTCATCTTTAATTCAAGCTTATTTCATGTCTTATCTTTAGCTTATTTGAGTTCTTACAAGCTTTCTTTTACAAGTCTTTAATCTTTACAAGCTTTTCTTTTAATCTTTTCTACAAGCTTTTATTTATTTTCTTTGTCAACTTTGCATGTTTTTAGTTTCAAGTGATAAGATATACAAATAAGCTAGGCTTCCAAAAGAAGCCGTGGCTTGTTTGCTTATTTTTGAGCTTATTTTAGTGTCTTTACATTTTATTTACCAAGTTTTTACAAGTCTTATTTATTTATTTTTATAAAATTTACATCACGTTAAATATTTAAGAGTTCAGTAAGTTTAGATTTTAGGGTTTAGTAGCGAGTTTAGTTTTTAGGGTTTAATAGCGAGTTTGATTTTTTTTTATGAATAGCGAGTATCAATTTTTATGAATAGCGAGTTTGCTTGCAAAGTAATACATAGCGAGTATTTGTTTGGTCAACCAAAAGGCTAGCGAGTTTCGTAAAGTCAACAAAATATGTAGCGAGTATGACAATAGATATCTGTAGCGAGTATGAAATGAAAGTAGCATAGCGAGTTTGGTTAAAACTAGATAACGAGTTTGATTTTTTTAAATAGGTAGCGAGTATTATTTTTTATTATTACATAGCGAGTTTAGTTTTTATTGTGTCAAGTTTATTTTTAGTCCAAGTTTATTTTGAGTCGTGTCTTGTTTTCTTTTCTTCTTTTCTCATTTATTTTGCAAGCCGAGCTAGGCTTTTATTTTCCCTCATCGTTTATCGAGTGAGGCTTTTATTTTCTTAAATCTTAAACGTTATGCTGTCGAATTTTCTTTAAAATCTTTTTCGTGTCGTTTACTTATTAAAGTCTTTCGTCTTTTCATTTTTAGTCTTACCTTTTATTTACGTTAAATGTTTTTACAAGTTTTTAATTACTTTATCGCTTTATGTTTTTAATATGAGTCTTGAGTAGTTTTAAAACGTGTTTGCTTAGTCACTCGAGTTTGTGAGTTAAGTAAGAGCGTTAAACGTTTGTGATAAGTAATCGAAAGATTGCTTAGACGTGTGAGTTAATTATTCGAAGACGAAATCTTTGAACGCTTAATTCACTCGTCTTGAGTTAATATCTTTTCAAAAGATTAATCAACAACTAATCTCGAGAAAGGAGAATAACTCGTTGCAAACTTTTACCTCAAGCTTAACGAACTTATTCGCGTCGCTTTGCAAACACATTGTCTTTTAAATTCATTTACTGCTTTATTTACTTATCGCTTTCATTTACCGCATTCTTTAGTCATTTTATTCATGCAACTTTACTTGTTTTCTTATTTCATGTCGTTTTACCGCTTTCCTTTACTTTAACCGCATTTTATTTGTCGTTGTAGTATAAACAAAACCAAAACCTTCTTTTAAAACCTATTCATAACACATAGCTCACGGTCTTGAGTGACGAGATCCATATTCAACCCTCGTTGGGACAACGATACCTAGTGGTTCTTGCTTTCACTAGCTAGTTCCGCGACGATCAATCACATCTTCAGCAGAATCTGTTCCTTCAGCAGATTCCTTCAGCAGTAACCATCAGTAGAATTCTCACTTAGCAGAATTCCCAACAGAACAACATATTATTGGTTTCTCTTGACCGCAAGGTAAGAAAGCTAATAATTCTATTAGGACTTAAACGTACAAGATGTTTGTTGCCCTACTACATTCTAATGTCATGATATTGTGTAAAGCTACTTCAACATTTTGACTACATGTTTAGTCAATATAATTATGGTTAAATTATAATAATCATAATTTTGATGTATAAAATTAACTTGAAATTAGTCAAATTACAATTGAACTCAAGAGTTTTCGTTCATGATTACTTTAGTTATGTATAATTATGTTTGCTTGTTAAGACATAATTATAAAGTCCTTGAATTAGTCAAAGACATATAACATAAAGTATGTAGTAAACTTGTTATGTCTTCTTGCTAACACATAAAACATGAGTTAATTGAATTATTCAAAGACTTATAATGTATACTTGACATGTTCTGGTTTCTTGTAAAAACATGAACCTCTAATACTTGAACTGTTATGTCTTCTTGTGAACACATGAACATATGGTTCTTATATTATTCAAGAAATATACATTATAGCATGCACTTGGTTTCAAAATACTAATTATGCAATTTGGCATGACCCAATTGACAAGTATTTGATCCAAAGAGAATTAAGTTATCTATGGAATTCTGATCAAGTTCCATAATTCCATTTTGAATACCAAATTATATTGTATGTCTAATGAGTTGAACAAATGATATTCATATTGTTTGATTCATGATAGTTTAATTACTCTGCCTCCAAAATCTATCAAGGTTAGAAAATTGTGTATGTCATGGATACACTCAATATAGTTGAAACCTAGAAGGTATTAAGACAACCCACGACTGAAACCCCTAAACCTTTAGGGATTTTCGGTTGTACCACTCAAACCAATCGAATCCTAAAACCTTTTGGGTTTTCGATTTTCCTAAACTTCCTAGCTTGAAGATTGTAGTTTTGGTGTTCCTCCTAGCTTGACGTAACACAAACTTTGCTAATGTTTTTGGTTAAAGAGTGATACCAAAAAAAAAATTGGGTTTTTTGTAACAAACCCTAATTAGGGTTCTTGGATAAAATTCCATCATGTCTTAATTAAAGTTCTTTAATTTGTTAATATCTTATGAAGCATATTATTAACAAGCTTGAGATAAGAATTTAGAATGTGTTTTTGTAGTTTCCCAATTAAGAACAATTTATTGTTGCTTAAATAGTTAGTATTTAGAGAATTATCTCTACTTACAAAAGTAAGTGGGAGCATCTACAAATCTTGAAGATATTCAAGAGCAAAATACATAACCTTCTAAATCCATTTGTTGATGTCATACTAAGGTTAAGCATGTAAATGTTGAACCAAAGTATAATGTTACTCTCTTCATAAATCCGCAAGGATGCCTCATCACTTGATTGATATTTTAATATCAATGCTAAGGATTATAAATTAGGAGATCATTGTAAATCTGCTAACAGCTAAGATATATTATCACATCTTGAATCTGATAAATATTTTAGAATTATGAATGATTAGATGCAGTCCTTAAAAGGCAAATCAATAATTGAGTTTGATTGATATTTCGCCTTAATAAGTAAACCTGAGAGGATAGAATGAGTTTCTTTTGAAGAAAGGCTCACAAGGACAAAATTGTATACATATTAATGCATGGCTTATGATAAGAAGTTTTTAATCGTACTCAAGCAATTGATTGTGATTAGATTTTCTTTTCTGCACGCATTAATTAAATAAAGATAATTAATTGTCATACATGTTTCCTTGTTTGAGGAATATGGCAATTAAGTTTTATAGCTCTTTCCTTTATGATTACTTTTTGCGAGGACGGTGTGTAATCAAAAGGGAGTCTATATAATCTTTATGTAGTTTACAAGTTTAAGCAATCCAAGTTTCGATTGGATCATGCATCTAGGAACTGAGATCATGAATTTAATTACAATATGATTTTGATTGAATTAAGATAACTCCTGAGTACACCTGACATTAAGTGGGAGCACTATGTTGTTTTTCTAAAATTCGTATGTTGTATAACATATTGAAGGTATCATTCCATTTAAGCTAGATATTAATCCTTAAGCTTGGAATGGAACTTCACTTGAGAATTTAGGGAATACAACAAATGACTTTGGAATAAATGTTTATTGGAATAAACATATGCGGTAATTAAGTCCAACACAAATGCAATATATCATTAAAGCAAGTCTTAAATTGTATATTTCATTTGAAATAATTAATTACATGGATGGAAACCTTATGTTTTTAACTAAAGATTTCATCATGTATATATTATATTGTGTATGAGACTAGTTGTTACTTTTGCATGAGAGCAAGATGAGCTAACAACAACAGTATCTAATTGAGAGAATTTAGATAAGTGTTAAATACAAATGTTTAGGAATTATAAAGCAGTGTTGTATGTGGACACTGATGCTAGAGGATAATCAATTCTAGTAAAGTAGAGTTTTATCATTTATGATAAATCTGCTGAACTAGATATGCTCAACAAAGAGCATTGTTGCATTACACATAAAGGAATAAGAATATTTTACATTTTAAGAAACTGTAAAGATGACTGTCAGTTCGTCGTTGACTTTAAATACCTTATACAAGGTATGGCGACATCCTTATACTATGACACTTGCAATAGTATGAGCATGTGAGATAAGACACTCATTATATTTTTCAAACCCTTCACAATTTGTGAAATTTTGAAACAAGTATTCGGAAAGTTTACTCACATGACTATTTAGTTTTCTTGTAAGAAAGGTTGAGAATATTGGAAACATTAGACTTCAACTTACTAATTAGTCCCATGCATATCTGTTTTTAGTTTTGGATAATTGGGATTGTAAGACAATTATTAATTTATGATGAATAAAGATACTTGGTATTAGTCATTCATTCATATAATAATTGTTATTCTCTATTTGCATGTTTAATCCTTGAATGATTTTATCATTCTAAATTTGTCCATTGCCGGTTAACAATATGGGAATATTGTTATGTAAGGCAAATGTGAGTGTTGGTTATATTCTTTGAATATATGGATTGTTCCCGCCAAACTCATATGTATTCACAAGGGATGCATATTGGATACCCCAACTTTCCAACATTTACTTTTGGATCCTTGTCATGAGTAAAATGTTGAAAATGGTTTAATAAGTCATCCTTAGACTTGAGATACAAGCAAGTTCTGCATGTGTGGATATCACTTTGTGATTATAGCCAAACGCTGTCCTGAAAAAGGTAGTCATAAAATCTATTTTTCGAAGTGAATTTGAAGCAGCATCCACAACACTTGTAGTCAACAAAGGATTTTTGTTCCTCCACTTAATAAGTGCAGAATGATACCATGGCGCCTCTCCAGAATTAATCAGATAATTGTGTGGCCGCACCCAACAGGTAATTTTAAGATGATTTTTAATTACATTTGGTATATCTGAATTAACTTCTATAACGAGAATCTAAACGGTTAAACTATATGGAATGAGTTAGGATCCATATCCATGGTTTAACGGTATCTGTAACAAAGGGATGATAATAGCAAGTAATACATAACCATTGAGCTGAGATTGTTCTTGAAACTTCATCTCAGGTATTTCTAGTTTAAAAACAATTGTGAGTGTTGCTAGACGTTTCCGTTGTTAGTATAACTGAATCTGCTACTCCAACTCCCAAGTGGGAGCTGTTGGAATATGGTAGTTGGATACGCACGTTATGCAACTAGAAGTACGTGAGCCTATTGGGGGCACACACGTTAAGGCACGAAGAGTATGTTTATTATGTATTTAATATATGTAACTCGTTTATATTTATTAAATATATAATATGTTTCACGAAATATTGATGCGTGGGTTTTGCAACCTTTGCACGTGGGTTTTACCTCTCAAGGGATCTAGAGAAGCTTACAACCCCCACCAGGCAGTGTACCTGACCGATGTAGTATAGTGAAGTGGCAAGTACCGGGGGATTGATCGTTCTCTCGGGGAATAGTGTCGTTAGGCTTGAAAAACTACTCTAATTAAGTCTAAGGGTTGAGGGATGATTCTTTTTGTATTTTTATATTTTATGAAAGCAAGTAAAAATCTCGGTTTTGGAAGGAGTGGGCGGAATTAGTTGCTAGCCAACTAACCCAAATATCTACTTTTGCAAATAAAATTAAATAAAAAGAAAATTTAAATTGGTTGTGAAACTTATAAATGAGAAATATGTGTTTAGTTAGATTTCCTTACTCCCTAGCTATCTTTTATATGTTAATTATTGGTTTGTTGTGATTATGTGGATGACGGGTTGTATTCCTTTAAACCATTCGTAGGGCGTGTACGATCTTCCCTAACTCTATAAGTCCTACTTCACTCCTAATGTGAGCCGATTTAAGCTTAACTGGGATCATTAGATTCACTTCTCCATTAAATACAACAAATGAATCGTAGTACACATCGATTCCATGTTTCTTAAGACGTTCAAAGCAAGTTGAACCGTATAGGAGGTTACCAGTTTTCTTAAGCCTAACATCGACTTCACCCAACACAACAATCACAGCAAAACCACAACATTATCCAATAGTTAGGTTTATTAGATCTAAAGCAAACACATGAAAACCTAGCCTAGCATTGTTAATTAAAAGACAAGCGTAAGATATAATCAACAACCACATAGACATATTGGATTGATTTGAAGAAGACTTTATCTTTAATTAATCATCAAGGTGAACCCTTAAAATACTGTAGAATACGCAGGAAATTTCTCCAAAGTTGCCACCAATGGAATGCATATTGAAAAGTAATATATAGTTACAAGCTGACGGCGTTCACGTTCTAGTGCGTGAACCGTCACCATCGCCCAAACTCATATTCGGAATTGCCTTAGATCCCATTCTGACGCCGTCCCCTTTGGTGCTTCTCTGGGCCGTCTCCTTTTGTGCCAAAACGTGCGGCCCTAGGTCCCAAGTTGCACGTGACGCCGTCACCCTTTTAATCTTCAAATCTTTTCTGGCGTCCTGGTGTAAAATCATCTACTAATTCCAGCATATTTTGAGGATTTGTCATTTTCTTCCACTTTTAGCTCAAAAACGTCCAAAATGCTTTCCCTTTTCCAGATTTTTCTCCAAAGTAACTAAAATGACAAAAGAACGTTTAGGCAATATTTGATCAAATAATTTACGGATTTAGGGCTTAAATGACCCCCTAAAGCGGTACAACTTTTCCGCTTCACAAATAGCCACTTACACCTTGAGATTGGGTTGTCCCTTAAGCAAATGCGCTTTTTATTTCCAATCAAGAATATGAGCTAGGGGTCATTGTATACACGAATCATAAAGTAATTACACAAATAGTCCATTTAACCCTAGTCATAATAAGCCACGAAATCATTACTAGTACTCACAAATAGTGGATTGAACTCTCATACTCTCGGGTGTTTACTATATAACTAGATGGAAAATGGAAGAATATCACATCGCTAACCTGTCAGTAGCAAATAGATTACATACGGCTTGGGGAAGGTAAAAAAACCTCCCTCCATAGGCGTAACACCTAAGATAACTAACTATCAAGAGGCTTTACAAAGGTTGTATGTTAGGTTAGGGCATATGATATCACCAGTTTGGTTGGAATAAAAGGGTACTTTTAGTGTGGCGAGTTAATTATCTTGATCAAGATACATGCCAAGTGGCGTTGCTTTAACCAAGACTCGATCGACTTAAGCCTAATAAGAAAATAACATAAACATTGGATAATAGTGCTTATTCACAACCTTATTTATTCAACCATTTTCTGGCTCTGTAAGACCAAAAACTAACGTTAACGCCAAAAGATACTCGTGTTTTTGTGTTTGTGACTGTGCATGGAAAGGAATGCAAAAACAACATGGAATCAACCAAAAAGCCTAAAACGAGCACGAGATATGGAAAAGTGTCAAAGCCGAGTCAACGATGATAATCTACTTAAGAAAAAGCCAAAGACGACAAAGTTATTTCTTAAAGCTCAAGAAGATGAAAGAAACCTTAATCGAAGTTGAAGAGGTTTATAAGAAGAAGCTTTCTAAGTTCGAGCAAGTGATCACTTTACATCTTTGAAGACTTTTAGAGAACACGTCAAACGAAGCCTCAAAGTTACAAGACGTTACATTTAGAATTTAAGACGTTTATTAGTTGGTAATGTATTTAATGTGTGTTTTCTTGAGAATGTAAAAGTCCTAGGGGAGAAAAGCACGAAGGCAAACTGGGACCCCCTAGCATTGAATAATAAATACCCCATGGGTGGCTTCATTTTGAAGCTAGTAGGTAGCTAGTAGGATTTAGTTTTAGTTTTAGTTTTTATTAAGTGTAAGTTTTATTTTAATACAAGTTTTATTTTGCATGTCTTGAACTTTTCTTTCTTATTGTCATTCAATCTTAATCTTTCTTATTAATCTTTACATGTTTTAAGTTTAATCTTGTTATTGTCAATCTTTCATAAAAGCTTTTATATATTTCTTGTCAACTTTGCATGTTCTTATTCGAATGAAAATGGGTTAGGGCTTATTTTTGGATCGTTGGCTTATTCATAAGCTTATTTAGTTCTTAAACTAGTTTTCAATATAGTTTTTTATAAGTTTTATTTAGTTTTTATTAGATTTGATCTTTTGTTTCACGTAAAAAAATAAGTTCCAGCTTGTTTCTCTTGGATTTTGCGAGTATGATTTCGAGGGTTTTGCAAGTATGGTCATTTTCTTTTCAAATTTTGCGAGTATGCATGGTTTAGCGAGTATGTACCTTATTTTTGCGAGTAAGATTCATCAAGTTAGCGAGTATCAGGCTTTGTGTAGCGAGTATGAAGTTTAAATTCTTGCGAGTATGTTTTTTATTGCGAGTATGGAAGTATTATAGCGAGTATGGATACCATTTCTTAGCGAGTATGTAACTTATTCATGCGAGTATGAAGGTTTTATTTTGCGAGTAAGGATCATGATTTTTGCGAGTATGGGTTTGTTAGTTGCTAGTATGGTCTTGTTCATTCATTTCGAGTTTCATCTTTTTACTTTATGCCGAGTTAGGCACACTTCACCCTCATCGTCTTATCGAGTGAGGTTTCCTTTCTTTTAAAACTAAACGAAACTCTGTCGAATTTTTCTTAAATCTTTTTAGTAATGTTTTCTTATTTAAGTCTTATGTCTTTTCATTTTTAGTTTTAAACTTTATTTACGTTCAATGTTTTTAAGTCTTTTACATTTCTTTCGTCGCTTAGTAAACTTTTATTTTCGTTTATTAAATCATAAAAAACCAAAAACAATTTTATTTTCCAAATTAACTTTTAATTTCTTTATCGCTTTATTTCAGTTTAAATGAGTCGTGAGTAGTTTAATTCGTGTTTGCTTAGTGATTCGGGTTCGTGAGCTAAGTGTGGACGTTAAGTGTTTGTGATTAATAATCATTAAGATTATTTAGACTTGTGATTTTATTATTCGAAGAACAAAAGCCGGAGAACAATTAAATCACTTGTCTAGAATTATTATCTCTTCAAAAGATTAATTGACAACTAATCTCGAGAAAGGAAAATAATTCATCCCAAACCATTAGCACACATTTAGTGAACTTATTCAAGTCGCTTGGCAAACATATTGTCTTTAATTTCATTTACCGTTTTAATTACTTTTCGCACTTTAATTTTCGCTTCCTTTAAGTCACTTTATTTCATGCAACTTTACTTGTTTATTTTATTTGCGTCACTTTATTGCTTTCCTTTCCTTTACTTTAACCGCTTTTTAATTGTCGTCGTAGTATAATCAAAACCAAATCATCTTTTAAACCTTATTCACTTCACATATCTCACGATCTTGAGTGACGAGATCAGTTCAACCCTCGTTGGGACTACAACTCGTGTTTATAAGCTTCACCGCTTGAAAAACGACCTGTCAAAATGGCGCCGCTGCCGGGGAGCGGTTGATAAGATTTAGTCGTTCGATCGTTTGTGTAATGTGTTTTGAAGACCCTTCTTTCGAGAAGTTAACGCTTTTGTAAATATTTCCAAAATATAAAAACACAAAAATATTTTCTCTTCAAATTTGTTTTCACTTTTGACTTCCACTTTTCTAAAATCAAAAATCCAAAAAGATTTTATTTTTCAAAATTGGTTTTCACTTTTAACTTTTCATTTTCCAAACATAAAACCAAAAAATAATCTCCTTATCTTCATATCATTTAATGGCGAACACGCGCGCTTTGGAGGAATTGCTGCAAAGACCTCGATTGTGGACGTGCGAACACGCATTAGTACTTTACCCATGAGTCCCAATCGTCCCAAAAGAATATGTACAAGGATATGACTCGACTTAGCAACCATGTAAGTAATAAGATAATTAACTAAGGGTTTAACAAATGTTGTCACAATAATGCACTAAAGATGAGTGCATACAAGGTAGGCTAAGGCGATTTGGGTGTACATTTGGGTGGATTGTAAACAAATTCTTTCTTTAAGTAAAATGCTTGAAGTTAGAAACGAAAGGATAGGCTCGAAGGGGTGTACTAGGGGTATCGTGTACTAAAAATGAGTACAACGCTAAGGTGTGGGAGAATTACTTGACTTTATTAGTCAAGTTCATTGGCTTCATTGGTCAAGTAATTATAATACGGGTTTAAAAACAAGGGTTATCCTAATGCCTCTTATCATGTAGTAAATCTAACTACACGAATGTAGTCTCACTTGTAGATTTGGAATGGTCCTAACGCAAGTTCAAGAATCTATACGCTACCGGTACAAACACAAGCATAAAAAATGAATGCTTTTCCTAACAATTCTTGGGGCGAACCTTACATATTTGGGGGAAAATTTTTTTGAGTGGTACGGTTTTTGTGCTTGTAATACAATTCCCTATCCATGAGACGCTTATTATTCCTAAAGTATCACTTCTAAATGTTGTAAAAAATTTTAAATTTGCGCTAAAATTGCCGTAACTAATGTTTCTCTCGGTTTTATTACACAAGTACCTTAGACAAAATAAAAATCAAGCGTAAAAGCATTTTCTAAGGCGCTTTCATTTACCCCCTTACACTTAAACCGAACATTGTCCCCAATGTTCACATAAAAGAGGTAAAAGTAGAAAATGAAAGATGAAACAAATACTCCCCTGATTCGTTTGATGTGGATCGTGTGGTAACATGGTTAGATCTTCTTCCAAGATGATGTAAAAGCTCCAAGCTCAAAGCGACTCCAAAAGCTTGATGTCATGAACTTGATTCCATGTTCACCTTCTTGTCCAAAATAACCTGTTAAACCTGAGAAAACAAACTAGGCAAACCTCGTGTAAAATCGGCGGCAAAATCTATATAAGGATATAATGCTTGTGGAATGAAAATTTTGCAGATTCCTGGAATTAGAGGTGCAGTAATTTTTATAATCCGGCAGAAAAACTAAATTTTAAAATGTTTTCTGAAATTTAAAGGCTGACGCTGTCAGCTTTTAAAGGCTGACGCCGTCAGAATTGATCTGACAGAATCCTTATGTTTAGTTTCCAGAAAATTTCTGGAAAAACAAATACCTTAACTCCTGGAATCCTGCAAAATTTCATTATGACTCGATACAAGCATTTGACTCTAACAAATACTAATCTGTATGTTTATTTTACATCATTATAATCCATGTTCCAATTCGTTCTTATAAACAAATTTAGATTTCCCTTAAACTTATCTTTTGCAAAATACCTTTATATGTAGTTAAGACGAAGTTAAAAACACAATAAAGCATTTTCACAATGTAATTTGAAACATGAATTGTTAGAAATAAAAATAAAACATACATACGGAAACAAATAAAATCAATCAAACAAACTAACAAAACAAATAAAGCTTGGGTTGCCTCCCAAGAAGCGCTTTTCTTTATTAACGAGTCTTATAGCTAGACTCAAAGTCACTTTCAATTACGTGACTCCGTTGTTGGTCACGGTCTCTAGGTCATCCTCGGGTTTAGTCTTATATTCCGGACCTAGTTGCAAGCATTCCTTGTAGAAACCAAATATCCTACTCATAACATAGTCTACTCCTCTACTTCTATCATCATCATTCCTATAGTAGACCGCTTGCTTTTGTTCCTTCTCGATGTTTGACAAGAGTCGGTATTGCTCTATATGGCATTTGGTAAGCTACATCATCGGTCTTGTCTTTGAACCTAACTATCCCTAGAGATGGGTCATAATTCATTTTAGATGCCTCAACAAACGGCTTTCCAAAAACTACTTGAGTTAAGCATGAATCAACTACCAGACAAATATCCTCAACAATCACGAAGTCGGTGACGTAAATGAAATTTCCTACGTAGACATGTAGTCCCCTAACTCTACCTACAAAGTTGCTTATCCATCCCATGCTAGGAAATGTCCTAAGTCCCAGTTGCTTTTTCATTATTAGATNTAGAGATGGGTCATAATTCATTTTAGATGCCTCAACAAACGGCTTTCCAAAAACTACTTGAGTTAAGCATGAATCAACTACCAGACAAATATCCTCAACAATCACGAAGTCGGTGACGTAAATGAAATTTCCTACGTAGACATGTAGTCCCCTAACTCTACCTACAAAGTTGCTTATCCATCCCATGCTAGGAAATGTCCTAAGTCCCAGTTGCTTTTTCATTATTAGATTGTAGTGGGCTCTAGTCATGATGTTTATGGGAGACTTAAAATCTATGTAAGCTTTCCAAACATGCAAGTGACCTATGTTGCATGGTATATTGATGTTGGAGGGGTCACCTATTTTGATGATTGGGTTACCTAGGAAGTAAGGTGTTTGGGTTCATCGAATAGAAGGTGTTTGGGTTCATCGAATAGATCTTTATGGTATGCACGTTCTTCCTTAGTGGGCAACCTATCGAAGTAGTCCTCTCCATCATCTACTTCTTCTATTTCCCTTTCCTTACTCTCCTCAACTTTCTTAACCTCCTCCTTATGTTCACTATCTATTTCATTTTCAAGGATTGGTTTAATAGTGACAACATTAACAAAATGGACATGTTTGGAGGATAAGGAGTCTTTGATTTGGGGTCCGCCATTTGTGTTCCTAGCGTCCTTATTTGATGATGGCACCCCTTGGTTGTTGAATGCTTTCAATAAGTTGTTTATCTTATTGGTCATCTCCGCTTGTTGTTGATTAAATTCGGATTCGAACTTAGCCATACGAGCTTCTTGAGATGCCATAAACCTAGACATCATTCCCCGAGGTTATTGGTACTACCATAATTATTGGAGGGATTGTTATTGAAAGTACGGTTTGAGGATGAACCGTTGGGTTGGAAACGATTAGGTAGATTGGAAGAATTGTTTTCGGGCGTGTTTTGGTTTGGCTTCCACCTAAAGTTTGGGTGATTTTTCCAAGATGGGTTGTAGGAATCACCGTAAGGGTTTGGCTCGGGTTTGAAAGTGTACCACTTCTCTCCCGCTCCGTCGGTACGCGAGGATGCGTAGTCCGCAAAAGCTTGTTCGGGGAGTTCCATGCAATCTCGAGTGTCGTGGGGACCACTACAATATTCGCATGAGGAAGTGATTTTGTTCACTTGGCTTGAAGGTTTAGGAGCCTCGTAGGATTTCATTAGATACTTGACTTGGTCCTCAAGTTTCATGATCCTACTGTCGGAAGTGCTTGAATTATTCGAAGGCAAAGATATTGCCTTGACCGTTTTATTTAAATCACGAGGGTCATTCCAACTTTCGTTGTCATAGAGAGCAAGATCTTCTAGGAGTTTCCATGATTGTTCCGCACTTAGATCACATAGCTTGCCACCGGCCGCTTGGTCAATGGTTTGCCTCGTGGGGATATTGATATGGTCATAAAAAATTTAGACTTGGAGCCAAAGGTCTATGCCATGATGAGGGACTTTTTGGAGTAAGTCCTTGAATCGAGTCCATGCCTCGTAGAGGGTTTCGCTTTGACGTTGTTGGAACGCCAAGATGTCCTTCCTTAGCTTTGTGGTTCTTCCCGGTGGGAAAAATTGAGCTAGGAAGCGAGAGGTAAGATTATCCCAAGAGGTGATGGATCCTGCGGGTAGACGTTCTAGCCACTGACTAGCTTGGTCCCGCAGAGAGAATTGGAAGAGACGTAATCGGGTAGTCTCTCGAGTGTCAACATCAAGTTCTATGGAATCTACGATCTTAAGAAAGTCCTTGAGGTGTTGATTTGGATCTTCGGAACGAAGTCCATGGAATGCACATCCACTTTGCACCAACCGGATGGTGTCGGATCGCAAGGGAGATACATTGGCTCCTTGGGTGAGCTCAATGGTGTTTCGGTAGCCTTGATGGCTAGGAAGGGAGTATTCTCCTAAAGTACGGGCTCTAGGTGGTTGGTTTGGTTGGGGTGGGTTGTTTGGTTGAGGTGGGTTGATGGGATCAAGGATGTTACCACCTTCCATGATGGCGGATGGTAATGGTTACGAACAAAAACACAAAGTATAAGATAGACTAAAGAAAACCTAGAAAAATAAAAATAAAAATCTCACTAGAAAGGATTCTAATGAGTAGACCTAAGTAAAAATAAAAATTTCAACCTAAACAATAACTATTCCCCGGCAATGGCGCTAAAAACTTTGATGCGTGGGTTTTGCAACCTTTGCACTTAAGTTTTACCTCTCAAGGGATCTTGAGAAGCTTACAACCCCCACCAGGCAGTGTACCTGACCGATGTAGTATAGTGAAGTGGCAAGTACCGGGGGATTGATCGTTCTCTCGGGGAATAGTGTCGTTAGGCTTGAAAAGCTACTCTAATTAGGTCTAAGGGTTGAGGGATGATTCATTTTGTATTTTTATATTTTATGAAAGCAAGTAAAAATCTCGGTTTTGGAAGGAGTGGGCGGAATTAGTTGCTAGCCAACTAACCCAAATATCTACTTTTGCAAATAAAATTAAATAAAAAGAAAATTTAAATTGGTTGTGAAACTTATAAATGAGAAATATGTGTTTAGTTAGATTTCCTTACTCCCTAGCTATCTTTTATATGTTAATTGGTTTGTTGTGATTATGTGGATGACGGGTTGTATTCCTTTAACCATTCGTAGGGCCGTGTACGATCTTCCCTAACTCTATAAGCTCCTACTTCACTCCTATGTCGAGCCGATTTAAGCTCCTAACATGGGATCATTAGAATTCGCTCATGCATTAAATACAACCAAATAATCGTAGTACACATCCGATTCATGTTTCTTAAGACGTTCAAGCAACTTACCGTATAGGAGGTTAGCCAGTTTTCTTAAGCCTAACATCGACTTCACCCAACCACAACAATCACAAGCAAACAAACAACATATAATCAGATAGTTAGGTTTCATTAGATCTAAGCAAACACAATGAAAACCTAGCCTAGCATGTTAATTAAAAGACAAGCGTAAGATATAATCAAACAACACATAGACATATTGATTGATTTGAAAGAAGACTTATCTTTAATTAATCATCAAGGTTTCATGGGTGAAAAACCCTTAAAAATACTATAGAATACGAGCTAGGGTTTTTCCCAAAAGTTGCACACCAATGAATGAAAATTAGAAAAGTATATATAGATTTTACAAGCTGACGGCGTCACGTTCTAGTGCGTGACGCCGTCACCTCGCCGCCAAACTCATATTCGGATTGCTCAGATCCCATTATGACGCCGTCCCCCTTTGTGCTTCTCTAGGCCGTCTCCCTTTGTGCCAAAACGTGACGGCCTAGGTCCAATTGCACGTGACGTCGTCACCCTTTAAATCTTCAAATCTTTCTGGGGCGTCTGGTGTAAAAATCATCCTTCGTTTGTCAAAGCGTGACGCCGTCAGGTACTAATTCTAGCATATTTTGAGACTTTGTCGTTTTCTTCACTTTTATGCTCAAAAAACGTCCAAAATGCTTCCTTTTCCAGATTTCTTCTTCAAAGTACCTAAAATGACAAAAGGAACGATTTAGGGCAATATTTGATCAAATAATTACGGATTAGGGCTTAAATGACCCCCTAAAAGCGGTACACTTTTCGCTTCATCAATTACTCTTACACTTGAGATTTGCTTGTCCTCAAGCAAATGCGCTTTTATTCCAATCAAAATATGAGCTAGGGGTCATTTAACACAAATATAAAAGT